>DVQP01000001.1:0-75801 GCA_018231745.1 Danaus eresimus
TTATATATCATACAAAGAAATAGTCAAGGAATCCTAAACCTGAGAGTACAGTTAAAATTTAAACTACAACCGGTTTTATTGTTATTGTCAAATAATGTCTGAGTAAACTTAAACTATGGATTACAAAAATTAAAAAATAATAATAATAACTACCCAACTACAATGTATCGTTATATTTAAAACATACAACTTACAAGCATAAACTTACAGCTAGGTTAGAATCTTAGAACATTCGTAACTAACAATAAATTTAACATTACATATCAACTTATTGTTAAATGTTAAAAAAAAAAATGAAATTCAAACACGACCTATCAGACATCAGACTATGTATATCACTAATGTAGCACTAAATAAATTTAGTGAATAAAAGTACAAGCTATATATATATGCGTATAATATTTACATTACTTTGGCACTGATGTTGGCATATGTTTCATTTATTTGGCAGGTATACACGTTTTTAGAATTTTAAGACACGTTGATGAAATTTTCTTATCTTATTTCTAAATCTGTTACAAAGATCATAAATAAATTCACATAGATTTTTGCAAATATCGACCTTATGTAGCAGACTATAAAGTATACAAATATAATTAAAATCGATTTTTACACGTATTCGACAATCACGCGTGTTTAAATCGATTTGGTGAAATATTAAGTACATAGAGAATATAAAGTTTGATTCTTCTACAGTTCCAACGCTACGATATAATTAAAAACAATTACTATACCCGGGATCAGTATTGTACACCAGGTGACTGTTTTTAAGCGTTTATTATGTAGGTATGTTCGGTTATGTGTTTGTTCTTGTTGAATTTAAACAATTACAAACATCACGGCAACATGACTAACATTTGGATTCGTGGAAACAATAAATATGAGATAATTTATGGATATAAAATACATAGTGTAGCAGAGTCGGTGTATGAATGGAATTCGTTCGAAATTGTAGGTGCGACAGATTATACAATGTTAATATTATATGAGGCTGCATCAGAACTAGGACCGTGCTCCGCGTATTTAGAGCGTTACTTCGCAATTTGTGTACTTTTCACCTTTATAGTTGCTCAGTAGAAATGGAGTCGGTACAAAGTCGACACTTCGTCTCGGAGGCCGACGATTCAACGTCAGGCAGTCCTGCAGAGGGATCGGCTCCTCTATAAATCATAAAAATCGATTTTATAATGTTGACAATTAAATTCTATATTTCAATAACAAGGTCAGAAATATATTTCCATCATTATAAACAGCGCCATCTATTGATATATGTACAAGAAGAAAAAAAGAATGTTTTTTTGCCAATGAAATCATATAGAATGCATATTTGTAATGTTAAGCTGAAAACTTTTTGTAGTAGGTCAATTCGCACCTTGCCTGACCCTCGGCAGGGTGTGGTTGTCTATGGGTCAGACCCAGTACTGGTTGCGGCGCAGCATCGGGTTGGTGGGGACACCGCCTGAGCGGACCGGGAAAGCTGACTCGCTAGCCTCATAGCTGCTCCAATCTTCCGCCTATAAAAACATTAGTTACACAATCGATATACATAATCAATATTGTATGAAGATCTTTTTGGCATTAATTTTATTGCAAACAAATCGAAATTTGATTAAGATTCGAATAATTTAAATGTATAAATGATTAATTTTTCTCACTTAGTCCACAGATAATAACTCACATCGGTATGGTCATCGGCTCCATAAGGATATCTTGCGTTGAGGTCTGGTAGGCCAGAGTCCGCTAATGGGGTCACCTTACAAGCTACACTACCGCCTGACGGTAGAGGAGTACTGGTGCCAGTGTGTACCGACTGCTCCGAAGACACATATCTAGATAGCATAGTATGCAGTATAAAAAACAATTTCAAAATTAATTTCCTATTATATATAAACTTTTTTAATTGTCACCTCTTTATAGGAGGGCTGGCTTGAGTCGGTGACGGCATCAAGTGGTCCGGTGGTCGAGGTAACGGTATAGGAGCGACCGCGCCCTGACTCTGTCCGTGTATTTTCACCATGGCGTTCTGATCCCTTGTCATGTAACGACGGCATTTCAATAGACTAACTAGTATTATAACAGCTAGAAGTACACCAAGCAACGTCATTATCACCATCATATAATATGACGATGATTGTCCATTTTTTACCTAAACAACAAAGAAATATATTATTACAAAAAATATATTTACATATTACAATTTATATTCTAATGTAGTAATATTATAAATGTTATGTTACCATTTAAACCTAATCAATAATTACTTACCGGAATCCCTTCGTGTCCTTCAGGATCGCTTGGTCCCGGTAAACTCTTCTTATCACCCTTTTTGCCGATATAAATATCGAGCTCGCCGGTGGCTGGTTGGAATATTGTCGCAGCGAGTAGGAAACCAAGGCTGTCTTGGACACCGTTCAGAGCAGCCAATTTTTTCTTGGCCACATAGTATATGACGCCAGCTTTAATGTCCTCGTGAGTGAAATACGCAATCTCTCTCTCCCTCGCGCTGGTTTTTTCGCCAGAGCTTCTTATTATCTTTTTTACGCTTCCGTAATTTGGCCTCTTCAATATCGTGTAAACCGGATCGCTCGCTGTAAGTTTTGCCAACTCATTCGCATCCAAATTATTTAATGTTATTTTTGTTTTCTGTTCAATGATTTTCAAATCCCCCAATACCAGTAATGGTTGCACCACCACCTCTATTGTGAAAGGCTGTGTGGCGTTGCTATTATGGACGTAGGCGATCAGATCAAAACTATCATTAGCTACCGTCATGTCATTCTGCATATAAATGACCACTTTGTCCATTATATCCTTATGTGAGAAGTAAGTTACGGGATTCCTGCCCAAGTATATCATCCCGTGAACCGGTTGCCTCGTTATATTGTACCAAACTTTGTCTTTTTTGGCATTCGTTTCTACATATATCTGATCCGGTGCCACAGTCGCCACGTTTGAACCTTGTTGCAGGAATATCGGATGCAGCGATGTCGCGTTCAATATAACAGGTATGACGTCTATCGTGAAAACTGTATACGTCGGTTTGAACTCTCCGTCCCATACTCGGAAATAGAACGTCGCTGTTTGCAATATGCCCGAATGTTCATATACAATTCTACCCTCATTTATATCCTGTTGGGTAAACTTGTTTATGGATTGCGCCTCATCTAGTGTCTGATTTTCATCCATCATAACGAGTCTACCTTGTGTCGGGCCACTTATTATATCATAGAGTATACCCGACGGCACAGTATCACCATCTTCGGTGAGCAAATCGTTCTTAGTTAAAGTGTAATTTTCTCCTTGCACCACCTGTATTTGTGGGGTGTCAGTTAACAGCCTGAAGGGCTGGTCGTTGACTGGTACAATATGAATCGGTATAGTGACATTACACAATAGAACATAATCTGGTAACAGATAAAGCGCCATATCTATGCTGTCATCAACCGTATCAGAGTCATCATGCTCGTATGTTACGACACCGTCTTCCAACTGGCTTTGTGTAAGCGACGTTAGCAAAGGATTCAAGACACCGTGTATCGGTAGAGACCACTGTGCCTCAATCTGTGGTTGTCTAACACCAGCCTGTGTCTCCAGATATGTTATAACGTTTGTAACGTTCACACGCAATGGAATTTTATCGCCTTCTTTGACTTTAATCGATGGTATATTCACGTACTTTGCCAAACCACCGGATGCCACCGATATATCGATGTGAAATATTTGATCTAGTACCGGCTTAGCCAATGCCGCTTCGACTTTAAATATGAAGGAGTCGTTGGTATAAAGATCAGAAAACGGGTGTGTGTGTTCGTAATATACTGTTGTTTCGTTTATATCCCTCTGTGTGAATTGTGTTATGGATCTGTGATGGTTATCCCCACTCAGCATGACCAGCCTCCCTAGCGCTGGTGCTCTTACAATTTTAAAAATTATCGGTCTAGATGGATCCGTGCACTTTGCCATCAGGAGGTAATTATTAAGCGGCTCTCTCATCAGCGGGAATACTCGCAACGAATGTTTTCTAACCAACTTAAGGGACACAGATTTTGTTGTTATGAGGAATGTTATTTTTGATAGTTCGTGAAGACCGTCGGTTACATTAAATATCATCTTGCCCTTGGATCCGTCTGTAAAGTAATAAAAAAGAGCAACGTATTGTATATAAGAAAAAAAAAATATATATATACACACATTTCTATTATATAATAAAGTGAAACTTACTTTTATGAACAAATACGACATATCTGTTATCAATATCGGCTTGTGTAAAGTGATCTATGGGTGTGTCTAGATCGCCTCGTGTAGCGATGTAGCCAGAGACAATATCCACTACCCTAATTGTGACGTTTCTTAATGGCGTGTCAATGTCGTTTACATCTGTAAATTATCATATATATTAAAGTATATCAATTATACGTATTAGATTTATTACGTTACGTTTATTGTTACTCACAAAGTTCATTTCTAGTAAATGTAAATGTGCCACCTTCCCACACACAGAGGCCGGTATTAGCGGCCACTATAGGTGGTTCATCGTTAACTGGTTCTATATTGATACGCAGATAGAACGGTTCACTTTCCTTTCCCGTTTCTGTTATCGCAACCAACTTTATCACGTCAGTTGACTCTTCAGAGCCGTCATTGGTATACTGGAATTAAAAGAAAATTTTGTTAAGGAAAGAATCGGCAAATATAAAAATTGATAAACGAAAACGATTCGTACAAAATTACCATGAAATGAAGGACCTAAAGGTTTGGTTTGTCATATCAAATTATAATATTTTTTTAATTACAGATTGGTATCCAAATTACCAGCAATACTTGTAATAATTTAGTACTAGAAGTCGCCCAGTGGTCGAAATTCGATTTTAAATCTTAACGAAACAATATGACAACAGAGCATGTATACGTGTATAAATACTTACGTATGTATGTGTGTGTGAAATGCATGGTAGTGTGTGTAATGTTCTATTTATAGATGTAAAGTACTCTATAAGCATTATTATTGAAAAATATCAGCGTTCTGCACTTTTCCTATACATGAACTATAAGTGTGCCAAATTTTATGCTCCCGCGTCCGCGCAATTTTCGTAAAAAGGGGTCCAAAGTTTTTGCATCACGTATTAATATAAAGATAAATACGTCCTTACCACGATGTTTCCCGAATTCAACTTAAGTACGGGCAGCAATGTCAGTTCTTGCTCGTCCATAACGATTTTGCCGTTCTTCGGATTCTGGACCACTTTGTAGGAGACGACTCGACCGCGGTAGTATTCCGTGACCGTACTGAACAAGTCCTGCTTGATGCTGACAGACATTCCCTCTACCACCGTCAGGTTTGAGGAAACTACGTAAAAATGCTCCGGTATTATTATAACCGTAAGCTCTATTCCTCTGAGCCAAACGATCCCATTGGTTACATCCATTTTTATTTTGTCTCTGGTTCGATTCACACCGGCTTGTACATAAACTAATCTGTTGGAGTTTATGATAGATTGATCGAACACTTTAGTTTGGACTGGCTCCTCGTTGTAATTCTCCAATTCAACCGTACCCACTGTGGTAACTTCAAGCCAACCGTGGTACGGGCCATCGGTGACTTGGTACAGAATATTGGAAGGTTCTATTTGCGGATGCATAACCTGTTAATTAATTCAATAAAATTCACGTTTAATATAATCCTATACTTATTATTCATTTTCTTGTATAATATCAATAAGAACTTACTTCTAGTATATCTCTCGTGATATTCAGGCTAGTAGATTCCTCGACAACTAATGCTTTATTGTTCGTCAATTTTAGAGGTTCCCAGTAACTGGACGGAAATATTTTAATAGGGTATATACCCTCACCCCAGGCCTCAAGGCACGTAACTTTAAACCTATAGATAAATGTTATTAGGAATTATTTTCAAAAACAATTGAGGAATAATATTGACGTATATGGCATATTGTTTTATTCAAACTAACCTAAAAGCATCGTTTTGTGTATTTGGCTCCCTGTGTTTATAAGCCACCCTTCCAGCCGCTACGTCTAATTGAGTGAATGCAATTGCTCCTAAGATTTCACCAACTTCTATAGATCCCTGTTTGGGTTCTTGTATAATTTCGTATCTGATGTCTTCCTCTAGGCAATTCATGTTAGTGTCCACCTGTAAATATAAAAGTAGTAGTGGTAGTGTCCCCAAGGAACACAGTTACTACTAAACCATTATATTACCTGCATGTATTTGGTAGTTAAGACAACGGATTTACCATTCTCTACAATTGAACCGTTAGTTGGGTACATTCTTATGAAGGGAGGTGAAGCTTGTATTTCCAAATTACCGTTCACATCGAACAGACCGTCTGATATCCAAAACGCTATTTTACCGTACTCTTTGCCTTGATGCTTGAACATTACAAGGTTTTTATTAATGTCGTCCTGTGTGAATTGTGCGATTTGTTCGGACGGATTATCGGCACGGAATATGCCGCCGTTGGGAGGATCTTTTGTAAATCTCTGTACGGTATACACTATGTCTGAAGGCTTAGTGTCCAAGTCAGCGTCGCTGTAACTCAAATCCCTGGCCATTATAAGCCTCGCCCCTCCGTGGACAATATGAAACACCTTTTCATTCGCCCGCACAGGACTATTGTCATTTTTCAATATGATGTCAATATGAAAAACCCCGACGTACTGAAAGTCTTCCGGCTCAGGACTTAATGCCATGAAATGAAAAGAATCGTGTCTGCTTTCCGAATCGTCATGGGTATAATAAACTCTGTCGGAATTCAATTCCTGTAGAGTGAAATACGTGGTATTGTCTCTCAGAATTTTCAAATGATCGGTGATGACTTCGATTTTGCCGTGTTTAGGCGGTCGCGTTATATTGAAAACTAAATTCGTTATGGAATCAGTTCTGAAATTGAGATGAGTAGCAGGTATCGCCATTCGGGAACCTTCTATGACCTGCAATCTCTCCAACGTAGTGTGTATCCTCCCTGACAAGTGATCGTTGCTGGATGTGCTCGGCACGTGTCTTATTGTCATTACTCCGGTGATATTCTCACATTCCGTAGCCCCTACCACGAATGTGAACTCGTCCTGTATGTGAGAATATGCGCGTCTGTGCAATCTGTACCACAACTGGTCCGAATCGATATCGTGTTGTGTGAAAGTGCTGTGCAGCTGCAAATGATGTTTACCAGAAGACAAATGTAGGATACCGTACTTCGGTGGTTTAATTATTGTGAAAAGTATCCTGTCACCCGTTAGAGCGAGCGGTTTCGTTTTGTAACGTAAGTGTTGATCGGAAATGAAGGCTTCTCTGGTATTGTTCAAAACCAATTCTTCGTTCGTCATTTGATATAGCTCGAGTTTGATGAAAGTCAATCGGAAGTCGTATAGAGTGTTCGTTCGCACTGTGCCGACGGAAGCTTTGAACTGTAATATAAATAAATGTTCATGTAACACATAGCATACTAATTATTAATATTTAGAACTAGTTTAGAGTAACATAAAATTATATTACGTCTGAGAAGACTTCGTACGTACCTTAAATTCGTCGTGCGATGGGTTTCCTAATATATGCATGTAGCGGACTCTACCGGAACTGATCATTTCACTGGTGAACGTGTCCACAGTTTGCCAAGTGCCATCTAGTACTCGGAGACGTTCAACAACCCCGAACTGAGGAGGCTTCACAACGTCATATCTGAAATTAATAGGCACTTAGTATAAAATACAATCTAACTTTAATATGCCTTGACACATTGCTGGCTAATGTTCTATAAATTTCATTGATATTTAATCAATAATAAATTTGATGAGTAAATCAATATATGAGTATTTTATAGACATACTTGACTTGGACATTGGTTTCGTCTGCGTTAGTGGCGAATGTTAGGTTGTCGGCTGTTATTATGGCGTACGAGTTATGTACTAGGAACAGTCCGGTATTGTTGACGAGACGCACTTGCAGCGGTACTATTGATATGCGGAGGACGCCCGGGCCGCTTGTTTCTATGCCGTCAGAAACCTGAAAGTTAGAAAATATATATATTTTTGATTATTTAATCAAAACTACGCAGATAATTTTCATTATTTATAATGACTTAGTATTATTCAGTCTTGTGTTTATACAATTTTATATATTTTTCCGTCTGTTTGTTGTGGCTGATTTCAGAATTGCTGAAACTATTTTAAGGAAAATTTCAATCGGTGCTAGGAAAAGAGGAAGTTGTCCTTTTGACCAAATATTTTTTTTTTAATATTTTTCTTAATCGAAGACTAATGTCCTGATATTGACAGTCACGAAGAGAGGATCTAATTAAAGTATCAGAAAAGAGATTTTAATAGAAAGGAAGCCAATTCCTTAATATTTCAAATTTCCAAGGCTCTATTATAAATATTACGATTATCTCACTTTAAAATCATATAAGCAAGATAATATTATACATATGTATATGTATACCTGTAAGGTCAGTCTCAGTGATGTTTTATTCAACTGCTTGTCGCTGGTTGTGCCGTGAACGTAAGATATTGTGCCGGAATCGATGTCCTGCTGAGTGAAAGAGTCCACAGGCTGACCAGACATCTCGATGTGGCCGCTGGGGGAAAATATATATATATATATATATATACAGCGTGTTCTACATTAGACTATAAGATTGTCTAAACACCCTTACGCTGTTTATGTATATTGTAAAGTTCGTCACTTCTAAACATTTATGAAAACTGATATAATACTGAAATTATAAATATAATTTTATTTTTTACAACTATTGTCATCCATCTGTCTGACTATTTTACTTGCTTATTTGAAATTATGGACTTTAACTAACAGACAAGCAAGTATTACTAAGGCTGGATAATTTTTTCTTCATATACAAAAAAATCCCGCGACAAAATCCGGGATCCGTTAGAAAAATTTTGTAAAATTAGTATTGGTATTACCTATTTGCTTCATTCTTTCCATGCAGTACGGTATACAACAGATCTTCGGGTAGTGTATCAGGATCCTCTGCTTTCAAAATGTCGGAGGTTATAACCTTTCGCGTTCCCTGTAATTTCATATTAAAGTTAAAAAAATATCGTTATACCACATTACCATACATTATCGACTCAGGCAAAATCAGTGTATTAGCTTTACTATCTACGTTATTAATGAAGCAAAATCAGACAATATAATGAAAAAGAAAATATTCGTAGTATTTTAATTAAATGCAATTACTCGTCAAGCATTGCACTATTTCTTAGTAGAACTTACTAGTCTTTACGCTAAAATTATTTACTGTTGTATAGATATTAAATTTCTTCAAGTAATTCTTAGAAATATATAAATACTTTCTTGATATATAATATTCTTATACTCACTGCATTAGTAGTAAATCAAGGTTATTTGTGTTGAGCCAAAAAAAAAAGCATGCAACTACTCAAATGCAACTTAAAAATAAATTACGCGACGAGCAACGAATTCTGAAAAAAAAAAATATAGAAAAAAATCACATCAAGTAAAAGAATACAGCATAAAAAAAATTCAGACAGCCTCAATAGATTAAACTGATAGTAAGTCAAATAAGATTATTCTGATGACGCCGTCAAATCCGAAAGGCTGGCAGCATAAAACAAACCAAAAAAAAAAAAAACTAAAATTGGAAAAAGAATACCTGAGTCAATCTTAATATTTTCCCTGGCAACAAATTCAGTACTGGCGGATCGTTGACCGGCGTCACGTTCACGTGTAGGACGAAAGTGTTGCGTCCTTGGAGGTAGCTTGGCAGTGTGAACTTCGTCTCCGGTATGAGTTCCATCTCTAGCACTATAGCGTCTTGGTGATTTTCTGAACCGTCGTGGACGTAACGAACCTGCGAATAACAAATTGTGATATTTACTCTTATATGTATTAACGTTATCCAAAATGATTGACTTGGTTTGAGTTTAAGAGTTCAGTCTTTTTGAAGAGTATACAAGTAAAAATAACTTTAGATTTTCTATTCGAAAAAAATGTTCAAAGAGATGCTGAAGGACGTATTAGCTTACGCTTGCAACTAAACTAAGCTCCTGAAATATGTAATAACGTAGGCAATAGTCTAAACCGGGAAAAATTGCTCTGTTTCTATGGTCCTTCAGTAAAGTATATGACTGTTAAGTGTCTTAGAAAAATTTAACAAAATATAATAATAAAATTATCAACTATTATATATATTTAGATATTTATTGTTATAGCTATGTTATAATTATCACCTTATCTCTGGTTAGGTCCATGAGCGTGAAAAACTGTTTGGCTTTTTCACCATCCACGTAATTTGTATACTGTGGCGCGTTCCTCTGTAGCGAGAGGTCTATGGCTATGCGACCGTGTTGTGGCGACCTCGCCACATGCAGCAGTACCCCAGACGGACGCACGCCATACTTATGGTGGTCCAATACGACGTCTATATTCTGTGACGTTATAACAGCCACACCACCCTCTTGGACGGTCAGAGGATACAACGTTACCAGTTCCAATTCACTACTCGATTTTGAAAAAACCTACAATATACATTAATAATATATATACAACACCATAAATGTTTTTCCTTGAACTTTAATATTTACGTACAAATAATGTGTATATAAGGATTTATAGTATATGAACTTAATTTTAAATAGCTGTGTTACTTGGACGGAATTAATGAATGCAATCTGGTTATAACATAAAAAGGCAGATTATAATTCATAATAATCAGCCATTTTAAAAACAACCGGCTCTCTTCTCATTTCGCTATTCAAGCAACGATTTCGTTGGAAGCCTAACATATAAATGCCGCTATTCTAACGTAAAGTATTATTTTTTTTAAAAGAGCAATTAAAGAACTAAATTTATTACTAACCTTATATTTTTCAGCGTAGTCGGGATTTATGCAGAGATCGCTGTCACACTTGCAAGTGAAGTGATCTAGACCGTGTTGCTCGCAGACGGCTTGTGACACGCATGGATGTGCGCTCTGGCAGGGGTACCACCAAACACACTTCGGACTAATACCGTATGTGACAACCGCATTAGGCAGACCATACAACCTGTCGTCCACCTCGATCGGTTTGATGCAACCCTGACGGTTTGTTGACGATAGTATATTGTTTTACAATTAAAATACCATGTATATGAAAAAAGAAAACAAAGTACCATGATACTAGAATCAGCTGCTTTGACGCCTCTAGCGAAGGCTCTTTGTCGTTTCTCAGATTCTATACCACCTAGATAGAAAGTATCAGAGAGATCGAGATATCTGTTACCGCCGCTTTCGATGCGAGTACTCAACGCCACATTATCCACTGAAAGCTGAAACAAATATGAAAACACACAATCATATCTCATACACTAAACAAAACTGAAACAATATCGAGATGACATAATTTATGTAAGTAACCGATTGGTATGCGACATTAAAAGATAGAAAAATGTTTATGGAACACGAGGATTTAAAATTTAAATAACCTATTAGTGACGGAATTTATAACGAGGCGGAAATAATTTACCTTATTTAAGGAATTATTTCGCTGCGGGAAATTAACATTTAATACGGATAATCATTAACACATTTTTCATTAACCATTTTACACGGATGGATAATAATAGCAACATTAAAAAAATTGTCCATCATCAAAATTTGTATTTTTCACTATTGAAGTTCTATCATAAAATATACAGAGATATACAATTCGGATTAATTAAACCATAATAATTCTATAGAATAATTCAAATCTCTAGCAGAATTCTTAATATGGAGTAATATTTAATGTTAAGTGTAGGTATGTATATGTAGTAAGATATTAGAATATAATTATTTATCAATAACGAAAGTTATACCATACGTCGTATATATATATCGTCATATTATAATACTTACTACCTAAATTTATTTAAAACTTCATAATAAATGTAATGTGATAAAAATAATACCATTTTTATTCTTTTACACACTTTTTAATATTTATAAATTAATATTATTTTTAATAATTAAATTATGTATTTTATACGAGCAAAATTTTACCGTATGAACACTTCAATTAATCACCAAGCGCATATATCACTCCAACACATATTACAATATATAATGAGTGGCCTCATTTAAATATAAAATCAATAAAATTATATAGTTTCAAAAAAAATGTTCATTACAACATGTATAATATCACAAAGGAAATATGTAATAAAATATACATCTCGATGAAACTGAATCACGTGGCAGATGCGAAGAGAAAATTAAATTGTAAACGTCGATTATACCTGAACATGTTCGCTTTGTGTTATAATAAGGTAAAAGACTCAGCTCTCCTATTATGTAGTCAACAGGCTTTAAGCATAACCAGTTTTAAGCTATAAATTCGCTAACAAATTAATCATCACAGATGTGTACTCGTAAACATTAATAAGTATATTAACTGTTTTAAAACAAGTCGTTTTATTAATGATTGAAAACAAACAAACTATCGTATAGCTAATGCTGGATGATTTTAATTACGCATTCAAAGGATTAAAACCTCAACTAGAACACCGCAAACTATTAGCGAAAAACAAATACGTAAATTGTTATTACAAGAGTGTACGCAATCGAAATCACTCTGTCGATAAATTAAACGCATCGCTAAAATTTGGTAAATACGAAACATGCCCGTAACGTTGATGTTGTCAAACACGACATTAAATTGAAATTTCAATACAACCGACAAATTAAATTAGAAATACGATGGTATACTCGTTTATTATGATTATCGCAATTAGTTTATTTCAAACACATTACAAATTATTTCAATTTTCGTAATTAGGATATGAAAATTATAAATCGATAGAGAATACATGGTCATTCCTAAATCTTTTAATTTTTTTTTCTTTGTCATAGAATATATTTTTATTGTATTTCTGATTGTATAAAAAGAGATCATAAAAAGTATATAGCAATCACATAGTCAACATACTTGTCCATAATCTTAGAGATCTTAGATTTTAGCGAGACATTTAAATTAAATTTAAAAAATTTCGGTTTACTACGCGATTTTTTATTAATTTTAAACTACATTATCCCGACGCTTCGGTTACTTTACAGTAGCCGTGATCACGGGCAGACGAGATTTTTTAGTTTCATACTTGTCCATGCAGGAACATATATCTTGAACTAACTAAGTTGATGTCCAATGAATTAAGAACAAGAATTAAAAATGTTTTTTAAATTTTATGTTAAACTATTATAAATTACGATTCCTGGAAAACAAGGTTAAAAATGGCTACTAACTATTGAATAATAAGTCTGTTTATTCAGCTATTTGTTTGATACTGTATGTAACAAGAGCTTGTAAAAGGTAAGTTGTAAAATTTTGTATAGTGTAATCACAAGCATACCAAATATAATATGCACAATCTTTAAAGATATCACGCATTATAGTTTGCTCAATCTTTAAAGACATCATTAGTTTCGAAAGTCGATAATTCATTCATATTATTTTAAATATAAAGTATGTTGGAAAGTGATGATGCTGCAACAATGCATGCATAAACGGGAGCTAAACAATGTAGGACGATTTAGGGGATGACATCACAGCACAAATCCCGATTAAACAGGTAAATTCAACTAGCGTTAGATACTAAATTAATTATTCAAAATGCAAGTTTAAAATAAATATAAACACGTCGAGTACGTATAGTGCCAACAAATTTTAAATGTATGAATTTACACAACACCATTAGAAGTTTGTAAAACCCGGTTTGTTTAACACTGATACATATTGCAAAGGGCTTGAATCATCCCGACATAATGCAGCTTCCAGGTATGAGAAGGCTCTGGATGTTTTAAAATGTAATGCAGTCTTTTACTGGTCCTAAGTTATTATGTAAGACACGATCTCTGTCGCATAGCGCCGCAAAGTTTTTGCATTAAACAAGGTACGATATAAAAGTGTGTATATTAATATTAAATTATTATTTAGTTTCTAATACTCGTTGACTTATAGCTAAAAAAATAAATAAATTAAGACAAAATACTTAACATTGTCGTACGGAAGTGTGACTTACGTTAGAATTGAATAAACGATGACAATAAAGTGGGTCGTATAAAGTAGCATGCATGAGTAAACTATATGAAAGCTAATTAGTAAATAAAGTCGAGTATTTTCAATGACATTCAACTATAATAATACTATAAAATTATATACAACAATCAAACAAAACATTTCATTATAATGTAATATAATATCGCAACTAGAAATTGAAATGATGATTGAATTCAAATACAACAGATATTATTTATAAACATATTTCTTATTCAAATCTATTGTATTGTAATCCATTAATGGAGACACGAGCAGACGTATCTGACTTTATGCTCAATATATTTTTATCAATATTAAGTATTTGGTACAAAAAAGACACATACAAACACCGAGACTTATATACGAAGACACGCTTTAACATATTATTTATATTAACAAACAAACTTCGTAATACTAGTAATTTTAATATTTATTCGTAATTTTAATATTTACAAAAAATCCTCAGCAATTTTATTTCATATAATAGCCCAGTTTAGAACTCAATTCGTTAAATCAAGAGTAAGGAAAACTGGTTAAAAACATATGCAATCAAAAAATATTACTAACGAAATAAGAATATTTCGATACCATCGAAGCGAATACAGACAGTGTACTGCCACAAAATATTTCACGAGGGTTGCTTGTAAAGCATAGTCAAAAATTTGAATGTTAATTAAATTATGAAATGCCAAAATAAAAAAACTTTATTTTACTTTTCATACATTGAATATGTTAAAAGATAATTATTAATTTCACTAGAAACTTT
The DNA here is from genome assembly GCA_018231745.1 of Danaus eresimus. Classification (NCBI taxonomy): domain Eukaryota; kingdom Metazoa; phylum Arthropoda; class Insecta; order Lepidoptera; family Nymphalidae; genus Danaus; species Danaus eresimus. The sequence goes on from DVQP01000001.1 coordinate 14,816, forward strand.
TTATACGAACACATTACTTGTCATTCTTAAAATATATAATGTTGTATGAGTTTTAACTAGCACATTTTTATTGTATCAATTGTTTACCTCGTGACTTATTTCTGTGATTTATTTAGATGCCATATAAAAAAATTAATATAATTAATAACGTATGTTAAATTTTGAAACATATTCAGAACTTTATTTTAATAGATGCGAGTTATCCGTATATCATTTATTCCTACCTCAAATTAGCGGTTCCACTGCCAAAATATGTTTTCGGTAGCATATAATTATAACTTTTACAATTATCCTGCCTTTTACATCCATCACTATAACTCTATGCAAGTATAGATATCATACAAAAAATATTTGAATAGATTAAATACCATAGCTTGCAACAGCATTGAATACCTTCCGTCCGATGGAAGCAGAATTTCATTTTTAAATGCAAATATTGAACATAGTTTGAGAAGCGTCGTTTATATAAAGTTTATAGCATTTTATTTACTTTAAAATGCTATTCAAAACAATGTATAAGAGTGAAAAAATAGGATACTAACAATACTTATTGACAGGAGTCGCTATAGGAGCGGCGGTACCGTTTAATTGTTAAATTATTTGAATATGTTTTTTTATTATGAATTTCAAACAGTTGTTTTTGTTTTCTAAAACATAATACAATCAAAATATAAATTACGTAAATACCCACTCCTCATTAAAATTCATAATTTTAAAGTGCATTCAGTTGAATCAAATAGCCCTGACTTAGACATGAACGGAAGAAAATAAGATTAAAACTGTACAACGAAGTACTTCAAACATCTTTTCGGGTATTTACTATTAACACAGTACTTTCGCAAGAAGAGCCGACAGCAACATACTATTCAGGAAGCTCCGACTCTTATAATGCTATTACGTAAACATGAAATAACAGTCCAATTAAATTGATATTCAATTTAAAATACATTCAAATAATATTCCGACAAAGCGCCACCTTTGGTAAAGATATGTCATTTATTGACTTAATGAAAATAAAAATAGAGAATATTTGACACATGACTGCCATCGGCCGCCCTGGTTGGAATGTCACAAAAAAATGTTGCTTGACAAAAAATGAAACGAACTTAATTAAAAGAAACACTGAAATTCAAGCATTGGCATATTTTATAAATAGTTCACGTTATAGTCCTTTAATACATACAAGTAAAAAAAAACTACGGATAGATGCAAGAGCCTGTCTTAAGCGAGATTGAGGTGCATTCGCATTTTACGACTGATATTTGAAAAAATGATATTTGAAAAAATGGTCAATGTCAAATTGATGATTTGCTACAAGAAAAACATCCAGGGTTGGAAATAACAAGAATGTGAGTTGTAGGTCTGATACTATATAAACGAAACATATTACACATTTGACATCGTAGTTGTTGTTGTTTGTAAAATCAACTAACACTTTTATGAAATGAACTCCAAAACAAAATCGACGCGCATTTAAATATGATTGTTTCAATTTGTTATTAAGGCATTAATAAAATTTCCTTTAACTTTATAAGGAAAACTACCAGGGCTGTAAAGAACCGGTGGATTATGCGAAATAAGGAAAAGTTTTTTCTGTATCATGCACTTATAAAAAATTTAGAAAGTGTCTTAAATACTTATAGGTGATGATGTCTCTTGAAGGAATAGCAAATAGTTCCTCAAATTAATGGCCATTGAACCGATATTTAAATTCACAAAGTGATCTCAATACCTTTTGAATTAATCAAAAAGGAAAGAATCTAAATACCGGCTTTACCATTTCGAGCTGTTGATGTAGAAGGTTTAACTTTGGATAAAGTCCTATTAAAAACTTTTCTCCTTTTTAGACACAGCCGTTTGTTCTTGCCTTAAAATAGCGAAGATTTGTTTGCCCCGTGACTATATTGAATAAAAAAATTCTTGATACGAACGATTGATGCCGTTTAGACTATACACCAAAAGAAACGAAACGCTTTAACGGATACCTGACAGAAGGCATTTACACACAATAATATCCGCGGATAGGAAAGAGGATATACAAGAAAGGGACTTCCGGCTCTCTCGTTCTTCGAATAAACGCGTCTGTGACTATTATTCTACAATGATCTTCGTTAAGGGGTTGCAACAAATCTTAGTCACCTTAGGTTGGACTTAATATCTAATACATAAAAAAAATATCTTTTCTGTTTATTAAGATTCCATGATTTATCTTCTCAGAACAAATAGTAATTTATAAAAACAGAATCTTAAGACATCGATTTACACGGAATCGTTTCCATATAAGTAACATATGTCAATAGAATATTTTATAATTTTAGAAACACTACATTTTCATTGAATAAATTATATATTTTACGCAGCTGAATGTATTTTCACTTTCACTTAAGCCTCCTCCCCCTCCCCACCGGATCAATTTTCAAGAATAAAAATATGCAAAATATAATTAAATATTTGTAACATCAAATTTACGTCATTTAACATGATACGCATACTAAAATACGACTAATAAGACAGTTACTAAAGCCATTACTTTCCAGGCTCACTATTAAGAAGTCTTTAAGATTAAAAAAAAGACCGAAGGCAAGTTGGACTTGCAATCCTAGGGTGCCGTTCTTAAAATAGTTTAACATTTCGAAGTTTAACTTCAGTTTATTTATTAATCATTGAGACTACTAAACATTCATACAACGAAAGACTTATAATACATAGAGGCAAAGTTACTTAATCATACATCGACATACATATGTAGGTCGCGATAAGTTTAGTAACTGCAAATAAGTTTGTGATGGCAAAATTATTCCTTTGAGAATAATCTAACAAGCAACATAAATGTAACGTTATCGGTTATTTTTACTCAAAATTATACATATATTTTGATAACATATAAACAAACTAGATAAAAGAACCTTGAACAGGATAACGTTAAGATTATGTTTATAAGAAGTTTTATTTTTAACTTGCTTCAAGGAATGGGTCTAAAAGAAATTGTCTGACGGAATACACAAACCAAACAAAATATCCCATTTTATTTTACTGCGATACACGAAGAACAAACCTAAAAAGACGTGTCTTATATAAATATATCAATACAAGATTCTTCAAATCTTTATATCATGAATAATAATAGAAAAACATTGTTTTATAACATGTCCAAACCATATTAATAAATCAACCACACATCATACTTCGGTTTTAGCTTAAACCAATATTTATCTATGCATAGCTGTAAGAAAAATCTCCTCATAACTTTCTTAGCTTAAGCTTTATTTAAATAAAGCAGAGCTTTCTATTCTCGGTATAAAAGAAACAACCTTATCTAAAAGGTAAGAAAAAGCAAAAATAAATAATAAAAATCAACTTATTCGTTTGAATTGTTTGTTTGTTCATTCAAAGCATTCTTAATAAATAAAATGCTTATAAGATCCAACGTTTATTAAAGTCAGAAGAAGGACACGAGACACGTTATATACTAATTACCTAATATACATGGCAATTGTATGAAAATAGTAAATAATTCTAATCAAACTAATAGCCGTCTATGCAAGTGATGTTTAACCGAACATTGGTGAACTATACTATGAGTTGTAACATTCGGGAAAATGTTGGTTTATCTTTGAAGTGGCGGATATAAAATGAAATCTAATAGGATATATTGAATTTTTGGAATTTTTGGACTAATTTATAAACATTAATTTAATGATACTTAAAAATCCGACAGGGCAAATTATTGTTTGTATTACAATTATTGTAATGCATTACAAATTAATATTGGACGAACGAACAATAGCATATATTTAGAGTTGAACTTTCATAATCAATCTAGAAGTTCCTCGTTTATCATTGTGTGGAAAAGAAAGAGTTACTGATATTTCAATAATGATTTTTAAAAGAAACGCCGAAGTCGTTTTTGCTTTTTTATGCTAAATAAGGTAATATAATTGACTTCAAAAACTATATCCAAACAAATTATATCAATTCCAGACGTGTTAATACGTGGAACAACATAAAATACGGTCTTCAATTATAAGCCGAAGTAATTATAGATATGCAAATCTCATAGCTACATCATCATAAAACTTTACACATTCATCTTACGTATAATTTTGCATAAAATATTTTAAAAGAGATGCTGAAATAAGCCACAGCGAAAGGAAGACATTTTTTTTACAAAATTTCTAAGAATAATTTACAGAAACGAAATAAGCAAAATTAATATTTAAACTACAAACAAAAAACTTAGATTGTCATTAGATTGTAGAAATGTGATATTTTTTTGAGATAGTAAATATAACATTTTATTTTTATGAAGAAAATAAAATATGCAGATATACTTTAATCCTTTAAATCTGAAAATAATTGATGATATTTCTCTAACTTGTGAAGAGACGTTTTCATGCGTTTAATAATGCTTACAAATTAATTCTCCAAAATGCTTTACCCAGCAGAGATATTGTTAAATGAACCCATCATCTCAGAACTAATCTACAATCTTTGTTATGCGCTGATAGGTTATGAAATTACTACATCACGTGGTCCACGCTTGTAGACCTGGCCTTAAATGATTTGCAAGGTAATTAAAATATCTTGTGGGGTAAAATAAATGATTTTAATATTAGTTGCTCATTTATCGTAGAGCGATTAAATTAAAAAATAAATCACATTCGACACAAATTTTCTGAATTACTAGTACAATAAAAGACAATCTAGAAGTTTCTTTAGAATATTTACTTAGTGCATATGGACTGTAAAAGCAATATCTAAGAACGACACGAGTGTAATAGAAAAATACGCTAACGTTCCTCTTGTAACATGGGGAGTTTATGAAATATATATATTTTTAAAATATAGTTTGCTAATGTTATAAAATATAGTTTGCTAATGTTTCACAAATAAATCCAGGCTCTGGAACTAAGCGTGTAGAGTAGGCCGTGGAAAAAAAGAGATTTATAATTTCCTTCCTAAATGCGAAACACATTATTTAAAACGATAACATTAAAATACTCTGTAGTCGAGGCATCTAATGGTTATTTAAAATAGTGACTTTTTATTTTATTTGTTTCAATAAATATTCAGTATATGTATAGCCCTGATATAAATTAATTTTAAATGTTTGCTGCATAAATATTACAAAATTTTTAGTTGCGTAACATTTGCGCCTGATCTAACTTCACACGTTCGTAGTTTTATTCTCTTTTGTGTAAAAAGTATGAAGTTCATAAATGTTACAAAAAAATAATAAAATGTTAAAAATTTTTGAAACGTGTACAAATAGATACACATAAAAAGTGAGAAATTTGGCTAAAATTCCAATGTCACTACACGGTTTTTCATTATTGCTAAACATATTCAAAAAGTATAAAACTCTTAAAATTCAACTAGAACAATATGCAGGCCTAGCACAAATGATGAAATATATATGTATGATAGAATTATAAAAAGCTGTGTGACGAATTTTTATATATTTTCGTCGACTTATTATATGACTACAATAAACAAACTAATTGTTAACTATATGAAAGACAACTTGTTAAACTAAAATTTTAAACTAAAGCTTCGTCACTTATTTAATCTCCTCTGAAGCTCCTTTAGAAATTACTTTGGAAACACGAATAGTAATTAAATTAGCATTCATCTTTTATTACTTCAGCTTAAAAAAAACTGTAAGATAATATTATATATTTTCAATGATAGTCCGATTGGACTTCATAAAATAATATACAAATAAGAAAGGAAAATAAAAAAATCTAAAGAATTATTTTTATTTAACGTGAATAAAGAAATATTGTGCATACTTTTTTAAATCCGAATTGAAATATGTTCAATAAATATTCCGTGTAAGTACCGCCCAACTTTGATACTATGTAATATATTTATTTATTTTATGTATGTAATTTACTTGTATGTGAAATAAATTTTAAGAGCTTCAACCACAAATCGACTTCCATTGACGAGAATTTGTCAAGTTATTATAAAAATAAAAATAACGTAAAAAACTTATCGCTTATACAACTCCCAGTGATTTCGTCTATAAATGTGTATTGAGTTGAGTTAACATTAAGAGTGATCTGTAATAATCTGGTTATGAGTAAAACAAAATGAGACAAGCCCTCAAGATCGCAACGTAGGTATTAAAATCGAAAACATTTTCCTATAAATAAATTTCTCTATCATTCAACAGAACTCACATTGCTTTGTTGTAACAGATCTGAAAGTTTGGTTTTACTCTTTAGAAGAAAAAAAAAACTTTACCCGCAGATTCGTGATCGGAAGAGGATTTTTGTAAAAATTGGCACAGGTTTTGGAACTCTAGTAGACGTGATCAAATATACATAGATTTCAATAGCAAACGGAAAAAGAATTATTCAATATGGTTGAACGCTGTAAATTGTCCGGTTAAACTGACATTCACACAAATTAAATTCAATTAATCGACCATTGATTTAATAAAATACAATGTTCAATTGTAATTTGAATACAGAACATTGTAGGTAAATTTATTCAAAACAAAGGTCCCGAATATTAGTATTAGAATCGTTTAATAAAACTTAAAATTATATATATGTATGATATTACGATAAAGTTACAATATTTATTCCACTACACCGATATTTAGTAATATTGAATATGATAACTTTAGTAGGAAAACACAAAAGTTATCTGTTTTTTGAAAGAAAATCCACTCGTGACTAAATAAGAATTGTATTAAAAGTGTATCTTAATGTAAGACTTAAGTTGCCGTGTTCATTTAATTTTCGTATTTAACAAGTAATAACTTAATCATTTGCCTAAAGTGAGAAAAGTTTTTAGAGAATAAAATGTGTGTTCGATTAAAATTATATCCTACACTATGCATAGGGATTGCGAGCTTTAAAAAATTTTTAAAAGCTTTTAAAAACTTTATCCTTGGATGAAAAAGTACATTTCGATAAAACTGATGATATTTAAAGATACAATTGCAACTAAATCGAATATCTTTTATCAATTGTTTAAGACTTATCTCCTCTTACACATGCAATTCTTGAAAAAATGAACTGTCTTGATCTTTTGGATATGTCTTAGTAAACATAGGAATATGACCTCGACAACGATATAGCAGACTTACGAACACCTTCCACCTAATGAGCCAATTATTGCGTCAGAATTTATACAGAATTTTAAAGTAACAACCGTAAAACTTTTTCAAAACACAATTCAATGCAGTAGGGTTCATAAATCGTTATTGTGACAGTTGAATAATGTAAAGCAGCACTCGATGCGTGTTTGTTGGTGGGCTGGCTTCGTTCAGTAATTTCATGCGATACCCATTTATCGAGCTTTTTTTTTTGTTTTTTAACTTTTCCTATTAGTTTCAAGTGAATTAAAGTTGGTTTGTCATTCAAACTGAAGCCTGCCCCTAACTTTGGCGTAGTGTGGGACGAATTCGCTCCTCGTTCAACTTGAGTGTACGTCTGTGAGTGGAATTTGTATAAAAGATCAAAAATCATGAAAAAGAAAACATTTTGAAGCTAAAAGTATCACGGTTTTTTTTAAAGCTGCTTCAAACTGTTTTCACAACGTTAGTGCGACATTCACACCACTGATGTAAAGGAAAGTATATTTCAAGTTTTTCATTTGCTTTACAAGAAGAAGGAAAAAGAAAAAAGGATTCGAAAAATGCATAAGCCTACTTTCAAATCACATTCGATTTGAAAATACTTAACCAGTGGTTAGATTGTTTATATAAAAAAAACTAGTTTTACAAAACACTAAAATTATAAAAAGCACTTAAAACTTTAGTTTATCTTTATCTGGCTTGTATAAAAATGTATTGTGTTAAAAAACATATATATGTATTGTTTGTGAGAATCACGTAATTATGAATCAAAATAAGAATACTCGGTCAATAAATTTTATACTTTTTGAATACCATTTCTTAATAACTATATTTTATAAAATAATAAATGACCCCTGCGTCTTAATTGGCACAAGAAGAATATATTGGCACGCCTGAGGCACTTAATCGAATAACAATAAGTCGAAAATGTTATTACATCATTTTGGAAAAGATCTATTACTCTTACACTGTCAGACCTATATTAAAAAAACACAGCTAAGAATCACTTGAACGAAACGGCTTTTAAAATTAAAAGGTCGGCATCGAAATTGTTCGATCCGTTTGAAAGCATTAATGGAATAGACAGACAAACACACACATATTTATTCATCGACGCCAGATTTATAGGAACATATTAACAGGAATAATTATATGTAAAACAGATATATCATACTCGTATTGTTAATAAATAAATGATTTAGACAATCCACACCAATAATCTAGTCTCCAACACCAATCATCCAGCATTCAAGCAAACTAGGGTCGTATTTGTGCTATGAATACTAGATGAGGTCTAACAGAACACCAAGACCAGTACGATTCACGAGTGAATTTAGTACTAAAAATTTATTATAATACAAAACAAATATTTACTTTTAGCAATTATATTTACGTACAAAATAACGTTTGCTTATTTGTGCTATTAATGAAACTGAAGCCCGGATTATATAATATTATTTACAATAATATTTTGTACGAAATAAATTTCGGTGAGCAATATTTTTAATGAAGAATTAATTTAAAATTTCCGTGGGCAAGTTCAAAAAGAAAATAATACGCTTTGATCTACAAATCATAGTCATATATATAAATATTTAAGTCTTTACATGTTTAGAAATGCGAAAGGACTAGCTGATTTCAATTCAATATAGTAAAAATGTGATATTATATATATGACCATATTTTACAGAAGCAAAACGTTCTGTACTCAAGCAAATGCATCTAACCACTTTTACACTTAAATATCACAGGCACTTAATTCCAAGCATTGCGCGTGCTTAAGCATTAATAGACAAGAAGAAAAGTGCAAGTTTTGCAATTTTAATTTATATATGAGAAATTTAGGTTTTGGTTGTTACAATGACATTTTATTTTATCTTCCACTAGCTAGTGATAAAAAATTGAGTGATAAATAATATTTGAAAACATTAACACATGTGATTTTATTAATAAATCTACATCGGAATATAGTCAGTAAAACTAAATAAAAGCATTACAATTACATTATTAAAGTACTGAATCGATTTCCAAACGAAATTCATAAGGCTGTTATTAAATTATTAAGGATATACAGACCTTTATGAATCTAAATTCGTTTAAAAAAAAAGCAATTGCATTCAAAATTATAACTATTCACTTTAATTTATACGTCCACAGTATGTTTATAGATAAAGAGATATTCGGAAATATCTCCTGTGTTGACTATGTTTCCGAGTTCATTCAAGCAAATCCAACCTCTGTAGCCAGTGGTATCCAGCTTACGATAGACCTCGGTTAGCACTACTTGGTAAGGCACATACTTCAATGATTCTAAATATTTCATGTCCATCCTACTGAACATTGTGAGTTGTGGTCAGACTACAGCTCGATTTAAGTTTAGATTATTTGTAACATAAAAATGTTTACACAAATCAATTCTATAAACATGAAATTGTGCAATATCAACAACTATTAAATATTTTGTTGGAATTATTTCTTATTGTGAAACAGTTTTAATTATCTTCTTCTATTTGTCTAACAGTAAATATGCTTTGATATTATCGAAACTATATAAATGGGTTACGTTTTAAACAATAGAGGCACGTCGCTGGCTTTTATATTAAATAACAGACAATTCACACTTTAAATGAGAACACTTTTAAGCTACATTGACAAGTGGTATTAATTTAAACATTACATGGATTGAAATTTTTACTGTCATAACTTACAATGTTAGGTTTTATTTACTTAAACAAGCGAGTTGCTAAGTAAACAGAGGTTTTAAATTGCGATATGTGTATAAAGTAAAGTCAGAACGACATGATACGACATTGCTCTCTCTCACAAAGTACAAAGAGTGTAAAATAGTATATCGTACTTTTTATTAGGAAAGAAAAAAAATATGTCTTTATTAAAAATGTATTTTAAAACAGCATTTGAGACCTAAGAACAAGTTGTTTTATAAAAAAAAAACTACTTAATAACGGTAAAATAAAATATGGTTATTTTATATGAAAGTGGACATAAACGTTGCGACATTCTTTTATAAGATTTCGACGATTCCTTCGTATAAAGAATTTTATCAAGAAACGTTTAATATTATTAACGATATGAAGATAGTGTCAAAACATTTCCAACGTATTTACCATAACAGTTTCCTGCTAGACAGGTAGCTTAATTGTTTATGCTTCGGATTTAATCATGACGCATTTGATGCAGAATTTAAATTTGTTATTGACAGCGGAAGGAGTATGCAATTATCTGTAACACCCCTTCTCTCAATATTATAAAAAGTAATTAATAATATAGTAATTAATAACTCACAAAATCAACATATTTTTTAATTTCTATTTATAAACAGTGCGTTTGTAGTGCTGAGTAAAGTAAGTTTCTTTACGATACATATATGTTTGTCATCTGAATTGAGCTAACGTGGCACGGTAATCTGTATTCAAGAGAAATGATAAATTTAGGAAAAGTATTTGTTGTAACACAGAAAGAAAATCTTTGATATGTATCGGTACTACTTAGATAGAGATTAAATAATTTGCTATTGAGGTACTTTGAAAAGTAAAATAACAGTAAAATTTTAAAATTCCAAATAATATTTATCCTTACTTAAAAAGATATTAATATTGTGAAAAATATTCAATGTTTCTCCAATTTGCTTAAGATAGACTTGATAAAACAAATTCTTTTTTAAATTAAATATTTTGTCACAAACCAGTATAAAAAATTCTACTCAAATATCGACGAGGTTACTAAGAAATAGAATATAGAAATATAAATATTATATAATATTCATAAGTGATTTTCATCGGTTCTTACATCAATTATTTTAATGAAAGGAAATTGCTATTTCAGGGAACTAAAGTGAATGCAGCAGACCTTAAAATTATTATCGAGACATTCTCAATGAAAAGCTTGCATCACACAGATTGAGCCTTCATGGAACGTATCACAGAAATATCGAACTAAAGTAATTTAAATGAAAATTGCAGTTGCTTGAGGTAAACTATTAGTTGCCCGCATGTAAGCCGGACAACCAGCCCCCAAAATCGGGTACAAGCACATATATGATAAGGCTGATAGCTTCGATGACAAATGGAACATGATAAGCCAAACCCTCATAGTGCTCAAACCATTAACATATAGGGGTAAATTGATTTTGATGCATACAGAATAATGTATTTTGAAATGCCAGACTTCAGTAACTTCTATACACTATAAAAATAATTAATTAATATTAAATTGTCAAACGGGCATCAAATAATATGAGATGCTATTAAGGACTATACATGTTACTCAAGAATAACAAATTTATAACATACATTACACGCGATAGAATTATTGTGCGATTAATATTATTTAAATTTAAATAACAATTTTAAATTATCGCTTTGTTATCATACTAGTATCATATTACCTTTGGATGGTCAAGTGAATTTGTGATCAAAGCGAAATACTCGCATGCTACATTATATCAACAGTACTTGAACGTTGACCGACGTTAATTGATTCAATATCAAATGTATACACGTCAATATTTCATTGAATATATACCAAAGTAATATTGTGACCGAAACGTAATTAAATGCATGCCTTTGACTCTATAACCGTTAATGGAAATTTTATTGAATACAGATAAATTATAAAATTAATTTCATTCAACATGATATTCCATAATTATTAATGACGAATGTGTGGCTTTTATTTTTTTTTTAATTTTTGATAATATTTTAAGCCAACCATTTTGTATCATATGCGATCAGTGACAAAAATCTCTTGATTCATTGATATGTGTTACATTTCAGTTATTTTAATATGTAAGCTTTTGAGTGTTGCATAAACGCAAAAGTAACTACAAATACATTGTTTTTTTATTTTTAAGATTTAAAACCACATTTTTTTTATCGAAAACGAGAACAAAAAGGCTTCGATAAAATGGACATAAATATTTCAAGTTAATTGTTAAAAACATAATATATATGGTATTGATGATTATGAAATGAAAAATGTCATACAAAAACAACGTATCTACTCGTAACTTATTATGTACATTATATAGCCTTTGTCGTCAGTTACTATAGCGGTAAATAAATTTTCTTTAATTTTAATTATAAATTAATCAGATATATTTATTAAGTTACTCATTTAAATCTCTTCTTAGTGGTATTACATATTTAACGTACACACATTGGTATATTGACTACTTTTCTTTTGCGTTATAAAAAAATATAACATTTACAGTAATGAAAATACATTTTACAACATTATTATAACCGTATGATATTTTTTCATTCATGTCAATTTTCACGAAATTTTAATATGACGTTGCCTTTGTGTCGGGAAGCCTTCAAAGTGTCAACAATTTTTTCGAAACCTGAATACAGTTAAAACTTGAAATCGTGGGTAGAAAATTACAAAAGCGTATTCGAATTTTTGGCACTCGTCAAAAATAGTGACTACCTCTTGTATCAACATTCTATCAGCATACGGTTATCTAACGGTCAATTAATCAACGAAAATATAATAAACGCAGAACTCTATAGGCATTTTAATATTATTTTCACCTTTATAATTAAAAAAAAGTGCAAATTAGACTATCATAAATTTTAAATACGCTTAAACTGTGCTTGCTGTACCACAGACATGAAAACAAAATATAAAACATTTATTGAAAAAATTAAACAATATTTTTCCACTAGGACACTGTATTACAATTTAAACATTGATAAAAAGTTGGCAGTACGAATATGTGTGCAAACTTAAACTTATAAAAGGCCTTGAAACTTTATGTTTGGGTTGAATGCAAGCTCCATAAAAACCTTTTATTGTATAAAAGTTTCAGTTCTCCTTTTTAACTTCTCAAAAATAGGATAGCAAAAAAATAACATGACAAAATAAGCTCACATCGTTTACAGAAAAATGATATGCATATACAAATAGCTATTTACTGAGCTATATTGAAACAAGTTATTGAACAACGGCCTGCTGTCCCCATATCGATCCTCTTTCAATCTTGATGCAAAAACTTTTTTTAGAGCGTATTGATGTTTGAACTCTGTGGTTTTTCATAAAACTTCACTTTCACGTCACCTATACGTATATCAATTTTTTCCATGTATTCCGATGAATTGAACACGAAAACTGGAAGCGATGCATCGGAGAACAGCTAACATTTGAAAATACTTGAAATGTGATTTTCGTTAGCTTTGCAAAATAAATATTTATAGAAACAAATTGAAATATCAAGTTTACGTTTAAGAATCGATATAGTATGCAATATAAGTTCCTTCCATAAGAATGCTTTTGCATTTACTTTATTGGAAAAGCTGAAGAGTAATATGACAGATTTTTAGATTATAGATATAACGTAGCTTTTATTCATTTATATATATAATAACAACCATAACGTTAATGGCAACGATACTTTAACAGTACCTTATATAATACAATTACAATCGACAAAGCTTGCTAGAAAGATAACGTTATTTTTTAATATATTAACTTGCATTAAGACTTTTAAACGGTTTCTCTGTTGAAGTAATTTTTCTATATTTCTTAGTGTCAATGAACGGTTTGTTTGTATAATGCAAAGTGAACTAAATACTTTGCTAATATAATTGTGACTTAGCTGTAGAATATTTGTGAACGATTTCGATTATACATTTATTTATGAGAACTTTGTAATATTTGAACACGGTATATAGACGTAAAAGGTTTTAATGGACACGGATTAGATTAAATATATTTATTCAATGATTATAATAAAAAAAAAAGGGTCGAGTTCCAAAATAAATATTATTATAAAACATTAGTGTTTCACAAGGGACATACAAAGGATTAAAATGTATTAAGGACGTGGCGTGTGTACGATAACAACTTTGTCGTTAATCAATTGCAAAACTAAAATAGAGTGAACATCTAAAACATCCGGGAAAGTTAACATCTACCCCGTTTACCTATGAGCAAAGAGCTAAACAGGAAATGAGTTTCGATGCGTTCAGTTGAAAGGAAATTATTTTATAAGGGGACATGTATAATCCTCGTAATAATTTATTAAAAAAAATATGTACACATATGTTTACAAGGATGATAAGTTTATTTTTATTCATAATATCAAGATTAAAAATATTAAAAACATGCTCTATTATATGATAGGAGAAATCTTAATGAATAAATATTATATTTTTATTTTATTTATACGAGCTGACATTGAGAGCTAATTCGGTTATAAAATATGTCCACTTATTTAGTCTTTCAAAATTATTTCCGTTAAAATGAACACGTATCACAGAATATGTTACGTATATTCTAATAGATTTTATATGTCAATTCAAAACCACTTTATTAGCAAGTGAACGAGCACAACTAAAAGTCTGGCGATTTAATGCTCTCGAACGTTCAGTAATTGATAAAGTGCTCTTTATAAAACCGTCTAAAATATGCCAATAATAAATGTATAAAATAATATAAAAATAATAGATTTCACCATCAAACTTTTTTACCCTTTGAAATACGTATCATTGTCTCGACACCCAGGCCTACTATAATAATTAAGAAGTTGAAACTCTGACGACTTTTGACTAAAGAGTAATAAGAGACGGAATATTTTCAATAGAATAACACAATCTCAAGTGTGGGCAATATATAATTTCGAAAATCTTTAATAGACTCTAATGAATTCTTGTTTTATGTTTTAAAACTAGTGCTTTTAATGAAAATTAACACTGACAAAAATATGAAACATGTTAAAAGAGAATGGTAATTATAAAAAATATAAAATGAAGGCTACTACTTTGTTGTTTTTATACACCGTTCCTTTCGTGCTAGACAGGGAGATGTAATTACAAAAATGGCCAATGAGATGAAAAAGTGCAATCGCCTGACTATTACAGAAAATGTTTCACAGAAACTTTGAACAAAAAAAAATTACCGGCTGAAATGATATAAGAATTCAATTAAGAGAGGATTTTGTATTTAGCTGGAATCAATATGAAATAAAACAATATTAATGTTCTTGACTGGTAGTCATCACAAATACACCCAGAGCGTTTGTCTTTAGGTCTAAATTCGAACAACTTTCTACTTTTTAGTCAGAGTTTAAACATCGTGTTCATTTAATATTGTGAACGTTATTACTATTGTCATATGCAATAATATAGGCTTCTTAAGCAAAGGCTATATCAGTAGTATTTGTGAGCTTTGTATCTTTGTAAAATGCATAAGGCAATTGTAGGACAAAAACACAATGCCTAAAATTGTTATAATACTAACATATTTTACATACAGTGATACCACCTAATTTGTTTATGTCAGGACGCCAAAGTGTGTCTAATAAAATTAAACGTCTTCATACAAACACTAATGTTTTCTATTTTATAAGTAACATTAACAATGATATTGGATAACAGGACGAAGTGTTTGTGATAATTTCTTTAAAGTGACTCCATATATTCGAACTGTACAAAAAAGTTGGTGAATGAATTTAACTTAATTAGGTGAGTAGAACATTATGTAACAACAAAACTTGCTTATAAGAAAAACCTTGCAAAAAAAAACTTAATCTTTATACAAGTTAATAAAGCATAGAGACCGGTATAAAAATTTAAATACGATTACATCACCCTTTTAAATAAAAAAAGTAACGAAAAATGTCAACTGGACAAAGAATAGAAACATTCTTCAGCGCTTTCAGTTGTTCGTCTTTGTTAAACAACGCCTTTTGTAGAATTGATTTTTTTAAGGATTTAGTTTATATTTTTATAGAAATACACACTCAATTTGGGGGCAAGCATTCATTGACATCAATGTTATGCGAACCAGCAATTTCCAGGATATTGAGTCCTACTAAAGTAGTACTGTTCTGTGTTTATATTTATTAATTTTAATTAAAAAATACACAAATTATTAACCAAACTTGTCACAGCTATTGATAGAACTTTTAACTAAACTGTCAACTAAACAAGAAAATTATTCCCTTAATTATTTCTGAAAACAATGATGACTCCACAACGCAATATACAATGTAACTTCACAACAACTAACAATCGCTCACTTGAACTAATGCACTCTCTGAACTGCATAAAGCATGACATTATCGGCCTATCACAAGTTAGACGCTTTTTGTTTTACAACAAAACAATACTTCTTTTTAACGTGGGAAACGAGATTTCATACGATGTAGGTTGCAGTGCGAAAATATATTTTGAACTTTGACGCGATCTGGTTTCCGAATAATAATTTAAAGCAGTCACTTTTTAATTGAGGGCTCCACTTGTATACAGGGTGGAACAAATGAATGAAGCACACGATTAATATATCTTAAATTAGTTTTTATTATTATTATTTATTATAGGTAATATTATAATTTTTCCACCAAAAACTTGCTTTTAGTTTTAATAATAATAATGCATAAGTTAGTTCCTGAATAAAATCACTTACAATCCCCAAGAACCGGATTCACTAAGATTGTATACTGATAAAATCTTTAGAAAACACATTTCAATTCGAAATTAAAAAGGTCCTGAAAAATCTAGTTCAAACGTAGGAACTTCACAACAACAAATAGAATAGATGGAAAAAGTTCTATCAATGCTCGGTATCTCGAAATCAAATTAAAATAGAAAAACCATGGCTTTTGATATAAACCATTTTATAAGACCCCTATAATGACAAGATGCCGTTAAATTAGTTTTATATTGAAAATGTAATTTCAATAAAACTACCATCGGCTGCGGAATGTTGAATAGAAAAGTTTCACAAACTATGAATGTCTATGATGATATCAATGAAGAATATTTTGCGAAATTAAACTTAATGTATTCATTGGAAAATATCTAGAATATTCAGTATCTACAAGCGGCGGGTATTGAACTAACAATTTAAAAAAATATATAAAAGCGGTTACGGTTGTAAGGATAGGATAGAAAATTTTTATATTGAAGTTGAAATTTTTTTTAATTAAAAGAGTTTTTAAATCTATCGGCGACTTTAAGAACTTCTATAAACTGAGCTTATTATTTTTAAAAATCTAATTATATATATTTTTATATACAAAACTTCAAAAAATAACTCAAACAGGAACTTTATTTTAACCCATTGAAACCTTGAGCCTATTAATTTATACGTTTTGCTTCTATAAAAATGTTTTGGAATTCCTGTAATGTTAGTAAGACTGTTAATTATGTAGCAGTTTGAATTATCTGAATGCTCGATTCGCTTCCAATTATCTTGTGTAGACAAACGTTAATAGGGTTTAAAATCTGCTCTAACATCAAAGAACAGCTTAAACTTCAGAAACCACAATACGATCATACAACAACATTGCATCTTAAAATCAGGGAAAAGTTGTATAGTTCGAAAGCCACAATGCGAGTACATAACAACAATGCATTTTCAAATCTAAAGTTCAAAAGTCACAATGTGAACTTAAATCTCTTGGATGGAATGTTCGGAGGAAGCGTGCCGTCAAAGGAAATCGTCCAATTAGCCGTCTTAGTGCTAACAGAAATGATGACTGACGTTTTGTTAAACATCCAATCATTTATAATTCGTATGAATCCTATCAATATTTAACTTATATAAGCAACGCGAAAGTTTTTGAATATGTATTAATGTATGGATGTTTGTTGCAATTTCAAGAAAATTCCACTAACGGGTATTAATGAAACATCATAGTGACGTAGTTTAGACATTATAATAAGACGTATGACGTAATTTATTTCGAAATTATATGTAGTTATCCTGAATCAAGGCATACCATTTCTATTATGTATGAAGACACATTACGTTGAACATAACATAGGTTTCGCTGGCGGTTGATTGTCACATCTATTATTTTAACACACTTCGTACATTTCTCTCTCTGACTTATTAAGATAAACGTACAGACGAAGCCGTGAACAAAACTTTGTTGTTCACAATTTTAGGCAAAGCAAATGGAAACTGGAATGGATTTTTAGTTTATATGTAAAGACGACTAAAATTGATAATAAGAATAAAATAACCGTAATAGGTGCCAATGCCTGATTTTCCTTATATTTTCATTTACATTTTCTTCTATAGTTTCGATCCTTGTAACCAACATTATTGATAGGCTAATTTAAATCCTCGACGTCTGTTTTTGTCATTTTAAATGCATTCGATTTCCAGCCACGGGAGAGCTTATTTAAAAAATGCATGAATGCAATTATTATCATGCATTTAAAATAAAATCATGTTTTTATAGGATTTTAATTAAATTTTTAATTTTTTTTATTAAAATACAGTGACAAATTTATTTTATGTTCAGAATTGGAACATCTCAAGTTTATAGATTTTCCGTCGCTTTGCGATTTAAGCAATCGTGCTTATCACTAAAAAGCTATCTATACCACTAGCAGGAATCAGGATCACCGTACATGGGTGTGTGGGTGCTCGTCATTTTTCCACTAACTATCCGGCATATGAATTTCTCGGAAACAACGTGAGATTTACGGATTTTGGCATTTTTTTTTTGATCTGCTAACAACGTCGAATATTAAATAAATATATAATATGTATTGAATAAAATAATTGGAATTACTTTGTTGTTTTTTTTCTTGACGTATTACACATAACACGTGTAGTGTATTCAAGTTATTGAAGAGTTTGTCGCTGAGTGCAATTTTAATGGCCCGACTTTAAAAGATCAACTCAAAGCTATTCCCATAAGAAATTATAAAAAAAAAATGATGTATACAACTTTTCCTTTGGATTATTCTACACTGAAAATATATGGAAACTGTTCACATATATATTATATAATTAAGATTATATTGATGTGATGAAAAATGTGAAATTATCTCAGAATAGCTTCCGTCGGTGAATACTATTTATTTTTCAGGTGAGTTACATAAGTACGTTCATATCGCATGGGCTAAACATTAAAGGTATCCGATATAAGTAATACAAAGTTACGAAATATGACATAGTAATGTTAGCGCAGCGAGCTCTGCATCAGACAGTTTAATCAAAGATATTAAAGCCTTTCAATTCGCGACCTGAATAAAAATAAGGTCAATAGCAGACTGGATTAAATGTAATGTAAGATACATTTATCAAATATGCATCTAGCAATTAAATGTCATGTCGTCTCTGTTATAGCGTCACGTACTTTGCCCCGGGGGAATAGCTATGTAAAGTTTTATTTACTTTTCAAGTAAGACATCGCTATCATACCCGTTCAGAAGTTGAGGCGGAACATATTTACTTTTGTTTATTCTGTTATGTTATATAATACGTGCGTTGGTTTTTTTGTGACAGATATTTTTCATTTTCACGCCAAAAAAAAATTTTTTTTTAATTTTACAACTCTCGTAATAATGAAAAGAAGATAGCAAGATGAAATTCTAATTGTCGTACATAACGATACAGTACGAGAAAGTTACTAATAAAACAAACAAACAAACAAAAAAAAAACACAAACGAGATCAAGTACAGGTCAGTTAAAAAGAGGATGTGTTCATTTGAGTTTTAACTTCGACAAACGTTATTTCAGTTTCATATAAGCTGTTGAAGCACGATAAGTTAATCACCTGGAATCGTCAGCCCAACTGTATTCGCAAAGCAAAAAATAAATAACTTTTTACATATTTATTGAGAGGGAAAATATGAAATGCAGTTCGCCGTTTCTGTGATACGAATAATCCGTAATATCGGAATCAATGAATTCGTATTGGGAATTAATTTCACCGCAAAATTCATAATTTAAAATATAAATAATAATCATCGCAGTATATATATATATATTTTTTGTTTGATAAACGTGCTGCATTTTGCTCTTAAATATTTTATTACTTACCTCGATGACCGACGGATTAAACATCAGGTGCATTTTGTGCCATTGCCCGTCGTTGACTCTCGCCGTGTGGATTATCTGACTTTTTGCCATCTTCACCCTGACAACACCCTCCAACATCTCCACAGCCAGGAAATCTGAGCCGCGCCCCCCACCGGGATTGTATAGTATAACAGCGTTAGGTGTTATCGTCTTAAACTCTATCTGCCACCTGATAACGATAAGCAATTTTAGCATACGACACATTCAACAATAAATAGTCTTCGATAGGACCAGAGACATACCTGCCACCGGCTCTCGAGTTTATCTTAGGTAAGATCAAATATGCCCCTTCGTCAATGAAACTTATGTCGGAACTAATGTCGGCATCGAACTCCAACGCGCAATTCCATGTTACACCTTCGACGTGTACGGAACCGCTGCGGCTACGAGCCTTCTCTATTATCTTGACCCCGTTGTAGTACACCTATTAAACGTGAATCGATGTCAAATAGACTCAAACAGTTTTACTTATGATGTTTTATTCATAATACTAACATCTTCCATGCAGCCGCGGAAATTTTCCATGTGACCAAGAAATAGTTCCGAGAAATCTCCTTGTCCTCCCAAAAAGATACCGAAGTGTATGTTCAGCTCGAAAAACCTGCCCGGCAACTTTTTCTTAACAACGCTGTCGTCCACCTAAAAATAATTACGATTTGATGGAACGGACGTAACTGAACTAGAGACGGTCCCAATTAAAGAACGTTAACTATATAATTTAAAACGCTCGTAGCAAATCCGTCACCGTTAGTTATAACCATAGTTACTGTATCAACTTTGACGTTATTTACTGAACAACTATTACGCGCTAGGCGATGTGATGCCGCTACGATTTGCAAATAACAGTTGTTAAGTGGATGAGATGAAAGTTTATCGTTTGATGTTCTTTGATGTAACTTGAGCCTTCTCTTTATCTTTGGAACTTAAATGATATATATGTATATGGGACAAAACAAACATTTCTAGCTTTTATTATAATGACAATTTTAATATTCTATTATTAATATTTACATATTTTTTTAATATGTTTTGTACCAATGTTATTATAGTGAATAGACGTTTTTAACGCTCTTTGTTTGGTAATTACTACCAGTTCTTATAATAAAATTTTTTTTGGACTTTCAAGATATGACTGATATAAAAATTATATATTATTTTAAAATGAAATTTCTTTCACCAAATACTACATTGTATTTCATTCTCTCAGCCTTAATATTATAGAAACATATTTTAATTGAGATTTAAAAAAAATTAAAAAGTATTTTATTTCAAAAATATATTTTTTAAAATGGAAATAGTTGAACCATAATTTAAAGCCCATAATGAGTTTAAATATAAATAGTATTTCGTTATAAATATTTCGGTTTTAAACTATTATTACAATAAATTGTCCGCAAGCGAGTGTCTTTAAGATTAAAGGTTCGGTCAGATGATGCATATGTTACTTGGAATTAATGAATACATCATGAAATACATTTAAATAATTTAACATACCTTCATTGTAAGGTTTGCTTCTCTTCTAATGATGCTCACATGATGATATTGAGTGTCATTAAGGTAAGTACCTTTTACTGAAGAAAGTTCACTCTCACCGGCCCCAAGGTTAATATGCAACTTTAACTTGCCACCCTCCAGGCGGATCTAAAAATTTGGTTTCAGTAATACATATAAATTTGTGGTTACGAAATTTTAATCTTATTAGCTTTAATAGAATTTTTATTTATATATATATTTTTAACACATATACTCACCATACAGTAATCGGTTTTACCAGCAGCCAGCAGCAAAAGAGCGTCAGAGAGATGAGTGCGAAATCTAAAACTTATGTCGGTAATACCTTTTGCTTCTTGAAGTGGATATGAGATATAGCTAGCACCGTAGAAGGACGCTAAAAATAAACAACTAGATTTAAAGTTTGTTTGGTATTAAAAAAATATATAAAAAGTTTTCACTGTCTGTTATTTTTAAAATATAATAAACAATTCAATTTAAATACTCGCCTTTATCGTAAGCTAATCCAAAAGAAACAAAACTCAATACAAACACGAGTTCCATTTTTAACACCGCAACAACATTTAAGAATTTTATAAAAGTAATTACAACATGTGAGAATCGGTACGTAAACTGCAGCAATTAATTACGAAATAATACTTATTTTGTTTTTATTAATTTACCAGACATAAATCAACAGAGTTTTGCAGTAGTGGCATCGTATACAAAATACAAACACATGAATTAAGAAATATTATCTGAAGTAAAAAAAACAATTTGGAGGACGCGAAAAGTTTGTTTTAAAACAAAATAACGAGC
The DNA here is from genome assembly GCA_018231745.1 of Danaus eresimus. NCBI lineage: Eukaryota > Metazoa > Arthropoda > Insecta > Lepidoptera > Nymphalidae > Danaus > Danaus eresimus. The sequence goes on from DVQP01000001.1 coordinate 37,063, forward strand.
CACTACAAAAATAAAATACAAAATAGAAAGTTCGAAAATAAAATTACAGTCCCCACGTCAATAATATTAACATGGCCGCATCGGAACCTGACACAGTCACAGAGTATAGATAAAACGAATCTCGCTAAAGCAGTTCGTGAAATTCTAAACTTGAGGGAGAGCTCCAAGACGGCAACCTACGTCGGTGTGTCTCGACAATCGACAATTTTATGGTCAAGCGTGAGCCTCAATAACGGAATGGTTTTGACAGACGTCAAAATATTCATGCAATAGAGTAAAAAAGAAAAACAGATAAATAATAGAAAAAAATAAGTAGTATCATTAAAAAAATTATCACTTACTGGATGTAACATACTTCAATGAAACGCAAATGTAAGATTTATTAAAATTATATATATTTATAATTAATATTACTGTTTAATTAAAAATGTCGTCATTCCTTTTTATATCCTTACTTTTCATGGATGCTAAACATACTTGAACTCATGCCTGTTTGACTCATAACGGAATAAAAAAATATTAAAATATCAATAAAGCAATACAGCAGACGTACAGAATTATATAAGAATGTTTTTAATAATATAAAATTAAAGAATTGGATATTATAAAATGGTTGAGTAAATTTCAAAAACACATTTTTATAATTAAAAGAATGTATATAAGGAAAATGTGTTGAGAAATTTAGATGAATAAAAAGTGTATTAATCTAATGTTTAAAAAAACTTTCAATAATTAAGGCGAAATTGTAAAAAATCATAAAAACACTACTAAAATGATACAAAAGTAGGCATCATTTGTAAAATCAATGCCACCAACATGAAATTGTTACAAGAAAAAATGGACATAATGCGGTGTGTCGAAATTCAGTTGTTTGGTGTCTATTCTTGAAAAAACCTTTGTTTATACACAATTTTTATTCTTTTTTTTTATTACTTGTTAGGTTTTCTAAACGCCCAAACCGATTGAACGGCTAGTCATTTTGTAATCATGAGGCTGTTTGGTAGAAGCTATTTTGATCGCATTGCTATTATATTATTAGTGTAATGTCTATTATACTGTCGTTATATGGATTGAATTTCTATTTGTCATATGTTGAGGTAATAATTTATTCTTATATAAATGTCTAAGTCCTATACCTCTGGATTAAATATCATAAAAATCTTTTCTAAAGTCACCCCTACAGATTTAGTAAATTTTATTGTATATTAATTTCTAAATATGTTTTCATCCCTACCCTTTAATAAAAATATATTGAGTATTAAATAAACTTAATCCTTAATAAGCATTGTACACTTTATTGACCACCTAGGTAATTGTTTCGCAGTGAGCTTTGTCTTTTTTTAATTCATAAAACCTTTATTTTAATGTCTGTATTAACTTTTGTGTGAAGCTAAACATATTTCGCACAATTGTTTTTGGGAAAAATCTTTATTTAAAGTAAGTGATCATTATATAACCTATATCCATCTGGCAGTTTATGGTATGGACGCTATTTCCATTATACAAGTGGTGACTTTGAAATAAAAATACAATTGTAAATTGTTAGACTTGTGTTCGTACAAAAACATCATTTTATTTATTTTTAACTAATATAACAATCTTCTAGTAGTGTAAAAAAAATATTTAATCATTGATTCAATCAAGATATTAAATATCAACTATGTACATTCAGTGAAATATCCAGTGAATATACAAATAGAGTTTGATATTGCAAATCATTAAAATGAACTATAATCATTACACTGCAGAATATACTTTGCACATAGTTGCATATACAGACGGCAAATTTAAAACATCCGACAAACAATATTCATTGCCAGTTATGAGTAAAGACATCTAAGTTAAAATTATGCATTTCCTATTTAAGAATAGGTATGATGAATGAAAAATTAATAAACAGAGAACTCCTTAGTAGGTATAGACATAATACAACCACTTTTTCTTGTCTTAATTTTATTTTTTTTTTTAAAGCAGACCTCATTTTGACATTGTACAGATTACAAATAAAAATTAAGAACACACATTATGTTTAAATCCCAGTGCGCATGGGGCTCGATTGAGGGTTAAAAAAATGTAATAAGTAAAATAGAATTAAATTACAAATGTCTTTTTATTGTTATTCTATAAAAAGTTTTATTCACTCATAACAAAACAAACAAGAACATAGTATAAAAAAAAAATGTATAACTTTATAACTTTTCTAAATTTCTCTTGACCAACATAGTGTTTGACCCCGGTGTGCAATCGGCCCTATTACTTTCACATGAAAAAAATTACCTGCTAATGCTCCTTGAGGTTAATCATGTCACAACCATATCTGACAGCCAATGAATTAAATGGGGAATAAATCCTTTTTACAACAGTAACATTTTATTAGCACATGACCAGTTGAGTGGATACTTGTTATTACAGTTGATATGAGTTGATACAGTTGAGATGATAAAAAAAAATCTGTTCATCCACATCACAGAAACTCATAAAATATTCTTTAAGACAAATGGGTTATTGATAAAAGTACATGAAGCATTACATAAGTAACCGACAATAGTGTAGTTGTAAGTAAATCACAAATAGTTATTGAAATAATAAAAAAATTAAAGTATTGCTTTGGAAATAATGTAATTTAAAGTTGTTAGTCTGAATATAATTTATATTATAGATCTTTAAAAAATGAGTAAAGATCAACCAAGTATAAGTTCTACTTTCTACAAAACAAAGGTAGCTAGCAAATAAAATCAAGTTACTTTTCTCTATATACATATAAGCATATAAGCTGTAATGCCATCATTTTAGCTGTTCTTGGAAGCACGTCATCTATGTACTAAATATGTAAAACTTTAACCTTGACACTTAACCTCTCTCACTGTTACCTAGTTAATGATTTGTTATTTTCTGGAAAATATGCACGCATACTTAAGAAAAGGAATGATTTACAGCTATATGAATCCAATTCAATATATAAAAATTTGAATAATTAGTGTCATTACCGAAAGCAAGCTAGAATATTTGTAATGGGGGTAACATTATATGTTTGGTATGAATAAGGAGTTAACAGGTAAGTTAGTTAATTGATACACAAACAATAAAGAGTATTATATAGAACAATTTTATTTAAACTAAATTAAATTTCAGTATCCATTAGTTTTAAGAAAATTACATAGTCCTTTTAGCCATAGAATACCATACAATAAAAAATGGCGCCCACAATCCAATGCCAAAGAGGAAAGCAAACACAACAGTCAATGTATATCTGTAAAAGATGATAACATTGTCCTTTACTTATAAAACTTTTCGTTGTTAGAAGTAAGGAATGTAATATTAAAAATAGCCCGCTAAAACCAAACATTTTATGCTTTCTAGAATGAAAAATACCTGTTACGTAAATGTTTTTCATTTTTGAATGGATGCTTTAATGTGAAATGGGTAGATTGGAGCATGTATAAAAAACTTTCTTATACACGGAAAGAATATTAATATTTCACTAAATAAAGATTTTCAATATTTATGTTTTCTTAAACTTAAAATCATTTAAATAAACTACTATATTTTTTACAGCTTTTATTATTTAATTTCATATTCCCTACTTCTGTGTCTGTGACATTTGTCTGTTAAACATTTTTGTCTCGTCTGCCCATGATCACGGTTGCTGTAAAGTAACCGAACAGCCAAGGGTATGTAGTTAAAATAGGAAAAAAAGTACTAAACCCGAAAATATTAGTTTTATTACAATGAATACTTGATAAAGTCTTAGATCTCATTACCTGCTCCTTACAGTGAAGGGCAAATTATCAAAGGGCATAGTTGGTTCCTCGGAATAAAATCTTTGGCTTCTCACAGGAAACTGATTCTTTCCAAGAATTGAACGAGCACGCGATGTCCCAACCAACAACGTTCGAAGTAGCTTCATTTTATAATATGTGGCTTATTTTAAAGCAGTATTAAATTACTATAACAATATTTTATGTATGAATGTCAATTATTTTTAAATAAATTAAAGAAAAAGTAAAAAAAAGATTCCACGAAAAAAAGGTTCTCAGATAAAATTGTAATAGAAACTTTTCACACAAAAATAGACACACAGACAAAAAGCAATAGATGTTATTAGAAAATAAGATTTGTGTTTGCTAGATATGAAATATTTTAAAAATTCTTCAAAGCAGCAGCCTTAAGTGTATTTAACTAAATCGCTTAAAGTGGCAAATTTATTAGAAATCAATATTGAGAAATACCTCTACTATATGATTACCAAAACTTTGCGTCGCCACACTATATACGAAGAGTTTTGTAATGTTTAAACTTTCACTCATAAATCATGGAACATTATAGTATTAACGTAATTTATTAAACGAAACTGCAATCGCGTCGTAGAAAGAGAAACGATGTAGATTTTTAGTAAGTTGGTTAGCTCAGAGAAATATAACAAAATACTTTACTATCTATTATTAGAATTATGGCGAATAACAGTTAGTTTATATAGGATTTTTATAGGAGGAAAATACATTACATCGAAAGAAATATTTCCGAAGCGTGCATCCTCATGCATGCTTCGGAAATTATATGAATATGTGTTTGTTTCCATTCAATAAAATATTTAATCAATTTAATCTGCTAAAAGCGCCATCTATGCAGTTAATATAAAAGTCTCCAGACAAACGATGGGTTATAAAGTAATGCTTGTGTACACTTATACTCTTTATAAAGCACCGGTAGATGGCTCTTTTCAGTTGAGACGTGTCGATTAGTAAAACAACATTCAAAGTTATATCTTAAATAACTTACGAACAGATTTTTAATGAACATCTGTATATTACACTGGTATTTAAAAAGGTCTCATGTGATAAAAACAGGATTTTAAATAGAGTAATATAACTGGAGTAATACAACTTTTTAACTTGTATATCTCTAAAGTTTTTCTCAGTCAGTAATTATTATTTAGAGTTTTATTTACCTAATGTAAACAAGAATATAAATAAGTGACCGTAAAGAAATCAGGTTGTGTGACAGAATAAGAGTTAAAAATTTGGTGTATCTGCGGAAAGGCAGTTGGAACTGTAAAGCAATTGCTGGCGGGAGATCATCGGGCGGGCGGGAGATCGCGTCATCACGATAGACTTCTGGAAATCATAAGTGAGGCAGTTTTTCGGTAGCCAGAGAGCAAAAGGAACAACCACAAACGAGCGATCAATAGTTTTTGTGAGAGAAGGCACGAGGGCTATAAAACTAAATCAAGCGTTACTCTATCCTTACAGCAGCTCCGCACTCAAATGACGTCATTCATTCATATGAAAAGAAAATAAAATCCCAGAGGATATAAGTGAGTCATAGTCCTGACCAGATATTTATCTGTATTCGCGAAATTTAAAGATCGTTATGTTAATAGAGCTTACGTTTCCATGGGAAACCGACATCCCAAAGACTGTGCCATCAAGATCAATAGGAATTACGAACTCACTAACAAACTCACTAGGAATAGGTTCGTCGTAAATTTGTACACGGTAGAAGTGGGAGCGAGAGGTATAGCATCTAGATCTCTTTATAAACTCCTAAAAGACTTGGGTCTGTCCAGAACTAACAGCGATTCGTTCTCAGAACATACTTTGAAGGTAGCATTAGTGGGTTCGTTTCAAATTTGGTTAGGTAGATGGAGAGAGAAGAGCTTGGACGGTGGAGGAGAGAATTTAAAGCAATTTAGAAAGGGCCCCCTTAAATCTAGACTTGAGATGCAAGACCAGGCACTGTTAAAGCTCATCTTCTTGCAACGCGATAGTCGCGGCACTCGCTTTTTAAAACCACGGAATACTAGAAGTTTCGTCTTTCTTATATCTCGCATACTTAATATGAGTCCCGACCTAAGGCGGTCCGTGCTAATATGTGTCTCAAATTTTTATTAATAATTTTAAAAAATCATTACCGCTAACATTATCATATGTACCAATAGATGGCGGTGTATGTAGGAGAACGTGTTTTATGTTATCGTGATATTGTGAGTAGCTTATGATGAAATAATATATCATTTATAATTCTATTCTAGAAATAAATAAAGCCTTTATATAGTTTTCTAATGGATCTTTATTAATAGAATTGACCGTTGGCGCTAGTACACTTTTATTTTAATATGGAAATGTAAAATAGAGTTTATATTTCTGACTTTAACCCTAATTACATGAGCCAATAAGTTATTCATACCGACCTGGCACAACGACTGAAAAGTTTTATAACATTTCGGACATTACTGAGTTTAATGTTTAACATGAACGAAATATACGTTACGTTTAATAAAATCCTCTTGAGCCTTAATTTAATATACGGATATTGATGAGTAGCGGTGCTTATTATATAACTAAGAAAATGTTAAATATGCAATGATTAGGAATGACGATTGTGAAGTATTAAAAAGTGAGATAGTAAGTCCGTGATAAAATCCTATAAAAATTAAAATAGGAGGGATAAACAAGGTCTTTCATAAGTAACATTAAGTTGAAGTAATTATAAATTAAAGATATGACGATAAAATATAAATATATAGAATTTCTTCCTTTTTATTTACTTATGACGTTTTAATTAGTGAATGCATTACATTTGGTATTTGATTAGATTAACATAACATTACACATCGACGCATTTGATTAGGACGAAATTATCTACATATATACCTAGCTTAAGAATAGATATTAGCTATAGAAGAGATGTGCCATGATTTTCAACTATATTGTTATATAAAATATGTAATATTTTTTTGTATACATACTCAAGAACACATATAAATGTCAAATATTTAAAAGTAATGTATTTTGCTGTGATTTTATTCATTCATTTAATATTACTTAAGCTATATTTATTCTCAATCATCAATAGCACAGCCGCTGAAATGTAATAAAAAAGTAATAACCTTGAATTAAATTTCCTATTAAGTTCGAGAAAAGGAAGGCTTTCAGGCTTTCATGTTTATTCGAAGGCAACAAATGTGTTAATAAGTTAAAAATCTTACTGACTATTACACTAGCTTCTCTTATGAATGATCTGTGTTAAATAAAAAGAACAATTTACAGAACATCAAAAACTAACTTGAGGTATTTCTATTATACTTGTTTATACTGTATTTCTAGATTATACTTATATAAATGGTAACAATACTTATATAAATGGTAAAATAATAAGGCACAAATTCTTGTTCAATAAGCTACTGCATATTTATGATTCTTTTGGATACGTCTGAAGTAACTTCGTCCTTTGACCATTTGAACAAGCATTTGAAGATCCTGTGTCCTTTATTTACCGAATACAAGCTATTGGTTTAGGATTATTATCATCTATTATATCTCATTAAACTCTTGAACACGAAGAAAATGCAATATCAACATTGCAAGCTGTGAATATTCTTTATATATTTCTCCTATTCTGCCTTGTTTTTTGTGTTCTAGCTGAGGTCATTAGGTATATTTCCATTTCTGTGAATGTTAAAGGAAGCTATCGAGCGAGATATTGTGGTCAGCCCCTGCCCCTGCCGCTGCCAAGGTTTGCTTAGTGTTACCTTCATGATATAGGTTCAGGGTATTTGGTGGAGAAGCAGCGTATTGGTGTTTAAACATGGTCTTCATTGGAAAGTTTACACTAGTAGCAATCTACTAACATTGTTACAATAAACGGTTTGGGTACGACTGTGGTAGTAAGTAATACATTATAATATATCACATGTTATCTTATGTGATATATATACATATTTTCAACGTCCCTGGATGAAATCTTATGTATGTATTGTACGCTTCTAATTTCTGGTGTCTGAATAGGAAAGACTTACTTGATATCTTCAGTACCTTCAAACACACGTTTGTAGTTTTAAGTCGAGGTAATGAATTTTATTTCCATATAAGCTTGGTCAGCAAGCCAAGAAGCAGCCTTGACTATGATACAGCTTGATATTATATATATCTCTAGCTGTATGTTCACTATATAAATATACCCAGTTTAAAATCTATCAGTAACAAGAATAATTTAATTTGACTATTTGTAAATCTAACACTAATCATCATACGGCTAAGTGCAAGTTAGCGGTGATACTACATGAGAAGCGTTTTCCGTTTTTCGTTCGTTTAACGAAACTAAAACTCTTGTGTGACGTTACAAACACAGTGTAAGCATATCGATAATAAATTCGATTTTTCCTATTCTTCCAAAACTTAATAACATTTGTTTTTTAGTATTTAACTGTTCATATTTTTATAAAACGTGTGGTTAGAGAGACGTTTATTTTACTTTAATATCTTGGAACATGTTTTTTTATTATTTGAGACGCGAAAATACATATATTTGCACGTGTTAGTTTTAGAAAGTAACAAAATTGAAATAAAGCGTGTAAAACTATTATTAAACTTTTAAAAATGTCCTTTTTAAGGTACCTTTTATATATAACGAGTGCTAACCATTGTTAAGTAATTTAAAAGCACATTCATGTCTTTAAGTCTTCGAATAATAATGTTTTTTATAACAATACACTGTCGGGTAAAGGGTGAAATAATAGCCATAAGGACATTTCACATGTTTTATTCATTTTCAAATACAATAACATCTATACAATTGTACTCTACGTCTAATGGATTTAATATTTCGACACATGCAATAAATAATTAAAAATTAAGATCACAATAAATTAATAGAATTAAACGAATTATGTATATGTATATTAATAGCGTATAGCATTATGACTGAATTATTATTATAAATGGTAACTGTTCGTATTATACATAAATATATTATTTTGAAAAGAGCAATAATGTTCCACTTTGGACCAGCTTCCACGTTTTCAGCTGAAAGCGGACCTCGATAGATGAAAGATTAAACAAAATAATTTCTTAAAATGGATAATATATCATTTACGTATTCAACGTTGCGCTTTTGTACATATGAAGTACTTCGGATGAGATGTTTTGAATGTATATGAATAATAATAAAATTAAATCATAAGCAATTTAAAATAAACAAGAGAACTAACGTTCCTTTGATTAATATACTTCCTACAATTTAAAGTGTATATAGTACGATTGCACTTTTAATAGTAACTACATTATTTACATTTCAGCGAATATGTTATCCTAGGATTGTCTACGAGTTATGTTATTTAACCTCATAGTTTGCATCGTCAGCTTATTCACTATGGTTTCAACAGTTTCTCGCATAAAAAGACTTCGTTACGAATGCCTATATAAGATGATTACTTGCTAATACGTCGTTGATAATGTCGTGTTTGTAGACAATGAAGACTAATTCTAAGGGTATAGCTAAGAATGAAGGGATTCGCTAAAATTTTTGATACATGACGTAGTTATCATCATTTGCAATGAACTACCATATTAAGCTGTTTTGGTTTAGATGTTTTAAAATTTTCCATTATGTTCAATAAAAAACGTCGGTATGCTATCTGCTCGTTATAAATTATGAATCAGTTTATACTTTTTTTATATTTAAAACACTACTTGCTAATTTAAGGATGCAAAAAAAATAGGATATTACGAAACAATTAAGATTCTACAAACGGAAATAATTTTAAAATATTGATAGTCAATTGGCATTTATTAATTTTATAAATTACAAAAGATCTAAAATGTCTTTCGTTTTCTGAATAAAATTGGAATGGCACATTTTATTTCTACTCTCTATGAGGAAAATACATATAATTTTAATGTTTTTTAACTTTTTCTTCGTTTAATTTTTTTTTTTGGTTTACACTAAGCTTATTTTTTACAGGTTAATACTGAAACTATCACGTCTTTTATGACAGCTTAAAGATCATTTTGATGACGTCGCGTTTAATCTACAAGAATAACAAAATATGTCAGTTTATTAAAGATTTTTTTTTGTTTTGACAAACCCGATTTCGTTATGTGACTTCTGATATCGTTTATGATTAAATGCTTGAGTAATATTATGTTATTATTTACGATATACTTTGCTTTTGTAGCACTAGTATTTTAATAGTAAAATTGTTTTACATTATATCAAAAGATGATTCTAACATTTCTTCATATTAAAAAGGTTACACGATGAATAAAAATTCAATATTTCATATCCTAAATAAATAATATAATTCTACTTAATTAATGAGTATCTATTATTTACAACGTTTGATAAAAGACTAGGGCGTCTGCGCGCATCTTCGAAGCTATAAACTACATTGTATTAAATAAATTAAATAAATAATATCTAACTAAATATAAATTATATTTTCATCGAATACTAACATGAGATAATAGTGATGATTTAAACATGATTCCTTAAATCAAAATAAAACATATATATGACTAATAGGTAACTGTTGACAATGTGGTGATTGGTGTAATCAATGTGAGATTTTCATTCGAGATTACAGTATTAATGGTTAGCTGTTATGATGAATATCAAATAAATATATAAAGGAATGAGTTACATGATCCAAAACGGTGATGTTATGTGGACATGATGTTTTGTCGTGGTGAGTCAATAGGTCGGTCATGCGTAGTGAGGATAGGAGCCTAGGTGTGAGGTGACGTGGGGTGGTGCCATCGAATGTGGTGAGTAAAGATTGCCTCCGCCACCACCCCAATTACTCCATGACGCTGACGGGAATATTGACGCTGTAACAAAGTGGTTTGCTAAGCCTAAGTTAATATAAAATGAACATGTATCACGATAAATAATTTAATTATATTAATAAAGTTAATTCGGGTTAAACCAATTGAAATTCAATTCGCGATTCCAATTCGCAATATCGCATCGCATGTATTGCCATAAAAGTTATAAAGTTGTCTAATGTATTACGGTTATGCGGTACTGCAAGTTTACCTTTTAGATTTAACACAAAATATCTATTGGATTGTATTAACAAAGCTAAAACATGTGTTAAATATTATGCAGTCAGATCAGTGGAACTGCATAAATAGTTATTTAAGCAAGTTCAGTAGAGGTAGCAAACGAAATGAAATGTTTATTCCATTAAGTCAAGACGAAGACCCATGGCAGTGACATCCCGTTTCAAGCGGCGTGTCAATATTTGGCCAGCAAGTGTACCGTACATTAGCATTGAATGCAGATTACATTTGGAACTGCGTTTGAAGGGTGCATGATATTATCAAAACCCAACTGCAGACGCCCTTTAACAGGTTTATTTGATGCTTGAAGTATTAAAGTTGAAAATGAGTCCATAATCACGCTATTATTTCAAAGATACAATCAGATTATAACTTTTAAGGCAATCTTTAGGTGATACATTCGCAGAACTTTGCCATTGTTTAGAACAATACGTATTATTCACATATCCTACCTGTGGATGTCGGCATAGCAGCGTGGGGTGCCATGAACGACGACAGCTTAGCGGAGTGATGGTATGAGCTCATGAAGAGATCGCTCTGGTACTTATAAGCTGGATCACTAGCAGCTGGTTGGGTGGCCGCGGCCAGTCCTTGGAAATCGAACTTGTACGCATATCGTTTACCATGCACCTTTGTCATTATATTCTTGTCATAGTAGTATCTGGACAAATAGGATTTCATTAAAATAAAAAAAAAACTAAATACTTGATCATGACGTTCATATATCAGTTAAAACAATGTTAAAAAAAGTCGCAAACACCGCTAAGCGTAAATGGGTACCCGATATCGCAATGCCCGTTAGTTTTAAATCACGACATTTTTACCTCAAAGCCCTACTAAGCTTATCGTAGTTCATATTAGGCTTGGATTTCCGTTCGCCCCAACGACGGGCCACTTCGTCCGGGTCCGTGAGTTTGAATTCTCCATTTGTTCCTTCCCAGGTGATGCAGCCGGCGTTGCTTGAATCGCTGAGCAGTTCCAGAAGAAACTGCCACAACTGAATCTGACCAGATCCTAGAACAAATAATAAAATTTAAGTAATGTCTATCATTATCCCTTTCTGGTTGATTTCATATCTATTATTCGGGTTTGTCTAAATTACATGACGCACCTATTTACATTTTAAACATTTTTCAATCACATATTTATATCATTTGCTATAAATTTATAATATTATTTTAAATAAAATATGCTTAGTTAATGGCTCATGCCGTTTTAGAGATTTTATTATCGAATACTGTAAGCCTGTCATTAGAGGGTCATAAAGCGCAGTAACCGCGCCCGAGGATATGGTGTATAGAATTTAGGGATGTCTGATTTATTGACGATAAAATTTAGTTTTCACTGATAAGTTAAGATTCTAAATATCTTGTTCTATTTTGAAAACATTTGTATTTATGTTGACTTTTTATAAGGGAAAACTTTATAACGACTTGGTAAGAAAATAAAATAAAGATTTTTCGATTCGTAACATTACAGAATGGTCTATCGATGCTAGCACTGAACTTAATCAGAAAAAACATGACATGTTATCTTATTATAGTTAGTTATTAAGCTCCAAGTAATTATAAAAGAACAAAAGAAATAATTTAGCAATAACTACGCATCTTGCTTTGAAGCAAAATAATCATCATTTTACATATAAAGGAACAAATGTTCATATCCCGTGTAAGGTTAACATAGCTTGAGAATAGATATTCGATGTCCCATGAAGGCGTAATGGCCAGGAGCCTGCGAACATGTTGCGATATTGGGCGGCTGCGTTACGAACACGCACGACTTGAGCCGAGTGCATCCGAGCGGAACACTACCGTTAGCAAAACACTAACGACTTACTAATTCATATATATCTAAAAGATTAAAACCAAAAAAAATAATTATCGTAATATATATACAGTAAAAGTATATTTGATTGTTTCGATTTAGGAATTCGATCGGATTGGCTGAATTTAGTGTCAATCCATTTATAATACGGTTGATTTTTGTGGTGACGTTACCACAGCGGTCGCTTCACATGAGCGTGGAATCCCTGTGATTTATACGAATATCGATTATGTTCAAGTCAAAATGTTTCTACTATACTCTCGCCTCGGTCGGGATGCTGGAAGCATTGTCTGAAACGCGTCATCGGTTTTACGACTTGCAATTAATCTACGTTCCGCTAGATAATTTGCCGTTTTTATAAACGCTTTTCTTATGTGTCATTATGGTTTTTTTTTATTTAATCATTACTTTATAATTTTAATACAGGTGAGTCAATCGTGTGAACGTGCTATATAATCACGCTTGGCACGTGCCGGCCTGTCTCGTGAATAGCACGCCTCGACGCATAATGTGCTGTAATTATATACTCACCGGCTGAAGGAAAATAATCATTCCTTTTCATTTAATTAAAAAAAAATCATAAATTTTGCTTAATTTGTACATACGTCAAATTAACTGTTAAATTTAAGTTTTCAATTTTAGTGAAATCAAAATTTGATCACGTTCGTAGGAAATTGTATTATTATTTAAATCTAGTAAATTATAAATATGAAAATATATTATATGTTGTATTGTAATAAAACACGAGATCTACACACTTTTTTTGTAACATAGAATTTATTACGAATTTAACCCTGATCATAGATCCAAATCGAATGACCCCTAAAGTCACCATAAGTAAGTAAGCACGGGTGCCTAATTAGTATGGCGTTGTTACCCCATTATGTATTTGACTTTCTGACAATGGGGTCGATGCATGCAGATAATGTTGATATAAGTGTACATAACGGTGACACTATAGGCCACATTCACGTGAGACCTTATCAGCGCCATCTAGCGTGTAAATCAAGTTTAATAATGTTTGATAATAACGTTCAGTGTGGGAAAATTATTTTAGTAATTCATACATTGATAGAAAATTAATAAGATTCATATCTACAACTAAATACATGTACCTATTATAGACTAACTAGCATAACATAAGATATTAATTTTTAAGTATGATGTAAGTAGTTTTTTATAAAAAAATACTGTTTCAGATATATTTTAGTTTTATCATTACTAGACGAGACAGAATTTATGTTATTTTTTCTTAATAATACGCGCAAGTACTAAAGTCTGCATCTTGAGTCATGTTTATTCAATAAATTTTTGATTTTTATTTCACTGTACGCATGTAATTTTCTTACCTGAATTCGCTAGACGGCTGCTAGTGGGTCCAAACATTTGATATGGATCTGAAACAAAAATTTAGTTCGCTTAAATTTCTGCATGTAACTTGTCTGTAATCACCGGTTTTGTAAAATCAATTTCGAAGATACAGGCAACAGTTCCTTACCTGGTCTAAAAACTGACCATCAAATATTTTCTTTTCAGATTAGTAATGAGTGCAAAGTTACTGATATTAATTTAGAGTATAGAAAAGATTAATAATTTGAAAAGGGAACCCCTTGAAGGTTTCCATATAAAATTATGTAACAATCATGTACATAAGATTAAATTCAAATAAAATTTCGCGACCGTGGAAAACAATTTAATAATTTTGCTAACCATTTTTTATATTTGATTCCAAAAGATATCGTTACTCAGGAAAACCTAAAGTTAGTCAAATAGGTTTTTTCTTGCAGTTAAAACGTAAATCATTCGGCTAGCGTATTATTTTTACGAGGACATAACCATTTTTCAGGTTGACTATAAAAGATAGCAGTTACTATGACAACGTTCCAACAACAAATACCAAAAAAAAAAAAACAGATACAGTGCATAGATTGCATTTAAAATAGTAGTAATGAGTTCAGCTTGCTGCCCTCTGAATTAGCATAGATAATACTGACTACCGATTGTAGGGTGGTCCAAACGACGATTAAAATACTTTACTTCAAGCCATTTTGTTCATTATCCGTTCTACCTTTAGAACGATATCCGTGGTTATTTTTGTCCCTGGGGGCGTAGGGTACTCGAATTATTTAATTACTGTAGACAGAGTCGATTTATTTCACCTATCAACGCTTATCATGTAATACAGTTATAAAAATAGTACTAGGTTAGTCCAATCGGTTTGGGCTTCCAATTAGTAATATTATTTTAAAGTTTTATAGAGTATTGGATTTCGTGAGAAATGATAAAAAAAGCTGATAATAATATATTAACAACCGGACTTATTATTCTTTAAAACGTATAAATGCATCCGACTTTAATAGGCAGACATAAATTTCGATGGCAGAAATACAAAGCCCGGGCACAACTAGTGCACAATTGTTTATAAGTGTACAGGAGAATCATGAAAATTGTATCAATAAGGAGGGTCTTATTTCTGATGCAAAACAAAAATGGACATTAGTTCATTATAATAAAGTTTAAAGTGTGTTGTCTCTAGCGATATGCGTTTTAAAACAAAAGCGTCCTCGAGCCATTGTGGCTTTGTAATATTATAATACGACGATAATTATTAACTGTTCTCAGTTTATTGCTGGGTTATAAAGTTGGGAGCCGTGGCAAATCTGTAACTAATCGAATACATTCGCTACAGATTTGATTTGTATGTGATAGAAGGTCAAAAGTAAAACAATGAACATGTCCTGTCTAAGTATCTATGTACCTATATATTATCACAACTTCTTAATATATGGATATTAGAATTGTTATATGCATGAAACTTTAACATTCAATTAATAACTTTATAGTGAGTTAATTATGTGAATATGAATATGATATTCGTTCCTTTGATAATTATAGATTCTTATATTTGTCACATTCATTGATATGTCAAACCCTCTGGTCCATAGAAATATATATCCCAATTCATACCACCAATCATTTCTTTCGGGATGTACCATTCGTAATAGAAGTATTTGAAGCGTTTTCGCGAATGACAATAAGTTATTCTCGGGATGCACATTTGAAATGCGTACGCCGTACTCCGCAACATGTCAATCTCGAAGGAGGTGGCTCTCAATACTATACATGTTGGAATTCTCGGTATATTCAGCCATTCCTGTTGATATGCGTATGTTAATATAATTATATTGACGAGTAATTTTTGTATGAATACACAAATTTACCCTAATAATAAGTTTTCCTAAGACATCCATATGATCCTTGTGAACGTGGGCGTAGAATATTATATTCCCTTGACATTCCCCAAATGTATATTCGCTGTGCATTACATCTAATAAAAATCGATTAATTAACATTAATTTTTAAATTGTTTGGTCTTATATGAGCTAACAATGGAAACTCGGAGTCTTTGAATGTTAACGGAAAATTCACATTTGTAAAATCTGTCGATGTTATTACCGAAATCTTTATCTGACCCCGTTAATGTTAAGTCACTCAAAGACGTGAAGTATTTCCAACAGGATATTTCTAAAACTGAATTTTTGTATAAGAAAATTATTGAAATTTCATATATTTTAAATAAAAAATAATAATATAGGATATATATTACGCAAATGAAGATTCACTACAATTGTAACACACTTCATAGTAATGTTAGGTGGTTTGTTACTACGCTCGTTACTTAAATTAAATTACATTTGTGCTCTTCGTATTTATATACGAGATTATTTTTAATTTTCATTATTTGTTTATGATAGTTATGTTCCATTTATTTAACAACAACAAATTCATACTGGGTATTTATGTTTCGCGTTATATAATATTGTTTGGAATACTTTCTGTTACAAAAACAAACTACAAATCGTTACAATAAATTCAATTCAAGATCTCATATTGATCAATAAGGTGCTGTCTTTTAAAACATGATTTCGATAGTATAATAAATTACTTTATAAGGAACATAGAATTCAAATGAAATTTAAAAGTCTGGTGCTAGTTTTTTAGATGAGCTTCAGTGATGTCACGAAAATAACTAAATTTTAAACATAATTTTAGAAATATTATGATTAAAATGGATTATTTACTATCTATTGTGAGAAGTATTGTGTTATTTGTGAATACGACCCATTATTGTATAAGATAAGTATGGTGCTTTAAATAACGTAATATATTTAATACAAAACAAAGATCAAGTTGTATTTTTCGAACCAGCGCTTTCTTATCTTTTACAATAAATTATGCTAAAGTCGCCACAAAATACATAACACACAATGCTGTTTTAAATTCTTCATTCGTACAGGAAATAAACATTGTAACAACGAGAACTATGCCCGTTTAAAGCGTAAACATCGTATTTTGGAAAATATTATATAGAGTCCAATCACAATTCGCAGATATTCTTCTTTGACAGTAGCCTTGGACGGTACCATGCAGAACTATTTCAGAATATGCATACTCACAACACTTCTAAGTATGTAGAATATTATAATGTGCTTTCTTTTATTGACGTCCATAATGATTGAAGACTATTTTTTAGCTATTGTTGTTGGATGGAAAGCGATACCAGCTAACCAAGCCAGTTACTCACTGCGCAGTGTTGGTGCAGTCGATTCTAAAGATAAGGAAATACCGGATGAGCTTTTGCCACGAGGTAAGCTCTATGAGTTGTTTTAAAACTGTTTCTTCACCAATTTCTATATACTAAATTATAAAACTCGATTCAGCTCAAGAGCTGAAAGAGACATGTCTTATACATAATAAGACATCATATTAATAAACTAATTAATAAGATAATAATGTTTGATTCATATAGAATTGTAGGTTACTTTCGCGTAGACCTTATTTGGGAGGTTTCTACCAAATATTTCAAGTTTCATTACTTAAGTCTGGTTTTATTCTTTTCTTTGTTTAGATAAATTGAGTTTTATTTATAAGTTTGGTTGGTGCACATTGGATTCCATTCAGCGACAGTTTTTTAGAAAATCCGTTAATGTGACTCTACCTACAATTCAATCTACACAAGCCTCCTTTCTATACGTGAGTAAATTATTGGATCAATCAAAATAATTTTCTCACTAGTTATTTTAATTTCAATGAATTTAATAATATTTTGATTCACGAACTAGTTATATCACAAAGCAAAATACATAAATCACTCTATAAGATTTGTATTGTAAAAAAATTACGGCACTATAGGGTATAGTGGTGAATACACGTGAGAGGCAGATGTTCTGAAACTTGATCAGTGCCAGGCCTCAAAACAGATTGAAAATTTAAAAATGACTAATTATTGTTATGAAGCAATTGACTTATATATCTGTTATAGAACTTTATAGTCTGTATAACTTTTATTTTTGTTTTATTTCAGCTTGTAGCTAAGAAAAATTCCCAAAGGTTCCCTTTGCAATGTGTCGTTATGAAGGGCTACGCGCCGAGTAAGTTTCTATTTTATAAAAGTCGCCTACCTTTGTTTTATTGTCAAGGAATCGTATGGCTTTTGATACTAAACACTATCAACAAATACGAACTTCACGAGTTCTATTTACACCAAAAACTGAGAATGCCAGTTAATTTTAGTTTCGAGTTTTATCACCCACAGTCGTTGTGAATATCTTGATTTACTTCTAGATTTTGATCGAGATTTAGGTATATCAAATGTTATTTTAAAATATTTTATGATACTTTACATATATATTTCCTAGTCGAACCATAATTACTGTTACAAATAAAAATACATTGTTACGGAACTAATGCAATAGTATGAAAATTAATGCTTTAATTGAAGTCACAGCAAAAAATATTCTGTTTGACATGGCCACTTTTTGCTATTAATCTGTCCCTTTTATGTCTATGATTTAATGCACTGTTACCAAGGGATTTTTTTTACTGCTTGCTTCAAAAAAAATTTTAAGAGACTCGTTGTCATATATTGTTAAGATCAATTCATATCTTTTAAAACTGATCAAAATTATAAGTCTAAACGGGTGAGGTCCGGGTCGGAGAAGGCCAGTTTTCAAAACTAATAAAGTCCAGAATATTTGTTTCAAGAGGGCTTAGGTAACTCGTGGCTGGTGAACACGTGCAAACTCCTATTGGAAAGACCTCTGTATATTTTTAAAAATTATATTGCTAAGATGTTTTCAGTCTTTTTTCCAAAAAAAAAAAGTTAGTTTTGTGCCTCATTGTTAAGGGAAGCCCCACCAAAAGATGAAGTATGATCGCTTCTACCTCTCCGGTTATTTGAGCAGCTTCTTAAGAACTGTGAGCATACCCTTAATGTCGACAGAAAATACGGCTGATAAAATTTTTCTTAGGTGTCTGAAACATGATCGACGTTTTTATATTTATTTTGTGCAAATAACTGCAGTCATATTTTGCTTTAACATTCTATTGTAATTGTAATTTGAAAATGAACACGAAACAATATGTGAAGTAAGGAAAAATCAAAAAAAGTTTTTAATACAATAATATGCATGTTTGCTAAATTCAAAATAATTAGAAAGTTTAAAAACTAAGAACGTATTTTTTGCGACAGTATTTATGGTGAGACTAGTTATCTATTGAGTTTTAATACTTTCAGTTAATTATAACGATATAAATTTTTATCCATACTTAACAATTGAAAGTGTTGATTAAGTTAAATTTTTTTTCGTATACTATGTATTTTACTATAAAGGTAAATTTTATATGCACTGTCATTTTATTCAATTATATATTTCATATAATATAACTGATAAATTGATGCACATAGAAACCGTAACTTCTATTAAAGTATTCACAGTGAGCGTTAGATTATTTTTAAGATTCGCAATTTTTTTTATTAGAAATAATGTAATCTTATCATCCGTATGATATATAATTTTAAAAATAAGTAAATAGAGCTGGATCTAAAGTATTTAGGTTTGTTTAAATAACATCGTAAAATGTTCATTCTAATTACATTCTTTTGAGTCATAAGACATTTAAATATGAATCACTGCAAGGTGATTAGCCTGTAACAAAAGACACGCTCTGAATTTATTTTTTTATAATAACTGTTAAATGGAGGGAAGTTAAACGCCCTAAGAGGGCGAGGCGATCTAATCGAGAAGATTATGATAAATGACTGCTCGTATTGGGGTTTGCATGAAATATAATATTCCCGTCCGTGTAAGGTTAAAGAACGCCGAAAAAGACTATGACACATTAAGTTTGTTCAGTATTTATTTATCAAGAGTGACTAGAAAACATTACATTGCACCGTAATTCAAATTTCTACCCTGAGAAAATTATTTGATTCATATCATTATTTATTCATTTTTTACAATTGCCCCGTATTAAATGTAATCTGATAAAATCAAACACTTTCTACCACGAGTAGCTAAATAAGTAACTGCCCCCACGAGGTTTTGGTCTACCGGGGGGTGAGTTTTTGGAGGTAATTATTTTAAATCTATTTTTTTCTTTCTGTCATTCATATAGATTGTCAACTTATTTTAATTATATATAATCTTAAAATAAATGAAATATACATTTTTGATATCAAATTTATTGGTTCACTAGGAAGGCGTATTATAATGATTGTTTCTTTTAGTAAAATGTTTATTGAAAGTATATTTTAATAGAATAATTTAATGATGAATTAAATTTTTACATCCAAACTGTTTATGAATTCAGATAAAACCCTAAAATGGCTTCGAATGACATGACATTTTGTATTATATAAAATTATATGACACTTGTGTTATATTGCTTTAAAAATGGTTTATTTTTGTAGAGGGAGATTTACACCTGATCGTTTGAAATAGAGTTATGACTGCGAATAGAATGAAACGTGATTATATTTTCAATTTACTATTGAATTGGTGGGACGACCTCGCTTCTGCCTCGAATTACTGTCTGATTGTTTTGTGATACAATTTCATATTTGTATGATTGGAAAATGACACTTCTAAATGTGAAATGTGAATGGTCTTGTGAATGTTCAACATTAAAACTTTGTCGAATAAGATTCTTCTTGAATATTATTGAGATTGTAGAACTAAACTTAAAAAAAAGAGTAAAGTTATGGAACTGGTGCCGAGGCTATTTAACTGAATTCCATATGTGAGTATTTTTTGCGGACATTATGGACCCCGTGTTGACAGAATCGCTCTGTCGCTCTCCCGCGACGGTCAACAATATGTACAAATAAACCACCCCAGATGAAATTTATTGAGCCACTACCAGCGGGATGTTCCAGCAATGTAGTTGAGATTTTTTTAAATTTTTCTTTCTTGACTTTCACTATTACCGCAATTGAAGTTTAATTTTTATTTTTATTCTAAGTTAAAAATTACTACTTTTTTCAATATAGTCAAACAAACAATATTTTCCACCATTTAAATAAGAATCAATCTAGTTAAACTTATTTAATGTCTTCTATTTTCGTTGTAATTTTTACTATTTTGGTCAAACTAACCGAACTCAACGAGGAAATACCAATCGAGCTCATCTTAATTGCTCGAATCAGCGATGAGTGGTGAGAAGAGATGCTCTAGTATCACGTACGCTGTTTGCAGTTCAATGAAATCAGTGCGAAGCTAATTCCCAAAGCACTCGGAACCCCTTCAGACGATCACAGCCCGCCAAATGAACCTCGTAATATTCGCTTTTCTACTGTAATTACGCACCCATTACCAACACTAATCTCTCTACCTCTACGAATCACAGACAAACAAAAATGAGTTCTATTTCAGGGAATCAATGACCACTTTCACTTAATAGTTAAGGTGTAGACGGAGTTCACGTATTTTTACAAAGTCGTAATCATTCTTATTGCCTTAGCAGTAAAACTAAAATCGTCGGTCATGTTTTAGTGCAAGAGATTTTAAAACTAGTTTTCATAGCCATAAGAGGCATATTGTAATCCAATGTGTTGCACAGAGTAGGGTGGCAGCTAGAAGCTCGAAGGAGTTAATGCGTGACGCACAAAAGACCAAATCACGACCCTCCCGACGTGGCCGCGGCGTCAAAGAAGAAATTTGTATTCCAATTATGACGCTACAGACACCCGACGATCAATATCGCTAGCCATTTCACGACAACATTCCGGGTTATGATTGACTCGTATTTAAAATGAAGTCTAGATATAGAAATAGACTAGTCTGAATAAGTTATCTTTTTATTATACACTAGCGAAGCCACAGCGACGAATTCTATTTTCATAGAGATACAAAATAATCTAAGCTAAGTTCAAAATTGTGATATAAAGAAATTGTGTAAAGCTTGAAATTGATATTAAATCATAATATTTATATTACAGATAGAAAAACATGCATTTGGTAAGGTCCGATCTATGTTTTTGTAGTTCACAGAACATGTTACCCATAGGTACTATTTTCCGGTAGGAAGGTATAAATTATGTTTGAAGTAAATAAAGGAACATCTTTCATTGTAGCAATAAAATAATAATAAATGGATAATTACTCCATTACTGCATTACCGTTTCACTGAGGACAGGGAAAATGCAAGTAAATACATTACATCAGTGTCTATATCCGATGTAGTCTTTATGAATTTGATGCTAAGGTCCATAGAAATACGTTTCTTGTAGGTCACTGAAACTACCCTACGCTATTAGCCATTTGATTGCAATTTCAGCCCCAATCTCGGATTCAATAAAGCTCACCCCGCAGATACATTTTGACATTTCTATCTGTTAAGACATACGATTATTGGCTCGTAATTGCTTTCCATTATTTTGGGATTTTGGTGAAATAGAATACAACGTTTCTAATATTAATTTACGGTTTTAAAAATGGACTATTAAAGTTAAAAATTGAGATAATTTTACATACTTAACTGTTGTATGGCGTGGAATAGAGTTATCATAATAATGCAAATGATTTATTGTGTCTCTTATAAGTCGGGAGACAAAAGTGTCATATATATTGTAGGGTTGTGGAATGGATTCTCGTCATTAATTCTCCTAACCTAAACCTTTAAAAACTATAAACTGTGAGAATTGTACTAATGATTTTAAAACAATTTTTAAGGGACTAAAGTTTCTTTTTTCCTTAACAAGCTTTTATAACAGCGAATTAATTATTTTGGATTATAACATAATATGAAATTATTTATGTTCTACAATTATAAAACTTTAAGCTACTAAGTAATTGTAATTTATTGTTAATTAAATTTATTACTTTGTTATTATAAATGAGTAAGTATAGTATAATATATTTGCAATATGTACGTGATGTAATAGCTGAATGATTTACAGGTGTCTACAAAACTTTTCAACTAGCTTCGATCAAATTGTTTATAAGTAAGTTATTTTACAGATTAAACGATCTATCATATATTTTGAAAATAAGTTAGGATTCAGCTCTTTAAAAATCACGTTTTATAACATAGTAAATTTCTTCTTCGTAGGTAATACTATTAGGACAAAACGTTTCTAAACACAAGTACTTTAAAGTTTGGTCTGCAAATTATGGATAAATTTTATTGTTAGTTTTTCATAATAAATCTAGGTTATTAATGCATATGCTTGATATTAATCAATTTGATAGAAAATATAATTATTATACGTATCTATGAATGTAGACTACATTTTAAATTGTAGATTGCTATAGTCTATTAAAATCCGCGACAGTTATGTTCAGTATACCTATATATTTATTAAATGGTAAACCAAATTATAAAATCATATTCATAATTAAAAAAAGATATGTTTAAGTTTTTATCCCATACAATAACATTTAAATGATTAGAATAGCCGCTCTATTCGTTTCTGGATATATTTGGCTATATTTTTTATATCTTTACCCTTGTTTGTTGAGTATGTTTGAGTAGCGTGGTTTGTCTTTGGGTGGGACCGATCAAACGTCGAACACATTGTAATAACATTGTTTTATCAAGGCACAATTAAATGCTTGTCAGCGAATACATCTTGCGTGACGTAATTGATGAAGCGACGGTTTGACATGTTTTTTGTTCCGTTGATATTTTGATCGCTAGTATTATGGCACCTTCTGATAAATAGATGTGATTTTGGCCTAGAAGAAGCACATATAAATCAAAGAGCCGAGCAATACCTAAAGGTTTCTAATTTATAAATAGTTTACAGAATAAATCTTGTTATGGCTATATATAGTTATAGCTTGTTACGTCATTAAAATATCAATAACAAAGATGATATATTTAAGTTTATTTGTATATTAAGGAAACGTGGTCGATAAGGATTATGATTTTGAGATCATAAAAGCGATGATAAGTCATGCAATAAAGCACCTCAATGCCGAGAACTTGCGTGATACAATATCCGTCTTGCTGTAATGTGACTTGGAACGTAATAGTAGGCGCTAACTGTCATGTTTTAACTTTTTGTATGAATGTTCACACGAAAGTCTCTTTTGAAAACGAAACTGAACTATTTAATATTGGGACAAATACTTTAAAGAAAGCTATTTTATACATTGGGTCACTTCTCGGTACAAGGAATTGGTTTCATGGTATGACTGCTAGTAATCCGACTCCTAAAGTCACGCGGCTGCCACGCGCCCATAAACGCTATTGTCTAATGAAATGGAGTAGTGACAAGTGACGTCTCGTCATGGGTGACTGACTAAAGTAACTCTAGATAAAAGTGGGATTTCGTAAAATAATATTGCACGAAGCAGTTTGTTTTTTTATGAAAAACCAGACCTCTATTATTTGACAAATTTGCGAGTGAACTTATAACTTTTAAAGCCTTTTAATATTTATTACAAATAATTTAGTTTTTTTTTTATAGAGCAATAGAAAACGTGAACTAAAAACAACGCATCATTTCTCATTCTTTACATTTATATTATTATTTTTTTTGAGGAGAATCACATCACATAATTTAATAAAAAATACGCTGATTGAGGATAAGTAAGTTTTTATCTCTTATTTTAAAAATGTGTTTGATTTTTTAACTCGTAATAAATTGAATAAATTCGAATAAAAGTTAGTCAAAAAAACACCTCATATTTGAACAAGTCTGGGTGTGGTAAATGAATTAAACTGCTTTGATGAAAACTCTTCCTTTCATAAAATAGCTTAGGATATTTTGAAATTCGTTAATAAAAAGAGTATTTTGTAAATAAATTAAAGATTTACGACAATATTTTCAGTATTTCGTTGAAGAAAAGAAGGAGATTGATATGGTAAATCAGTCATAATAAATACACGAATCAGATTATTTCTTCACTCTCATGAAAAGTGAATGAATACCTTCAGTTACTGCGATATTGATCACTTCTACGGGTTTGAATTTTGAGCAGTTTTTATTTTGACCTAAGCAAACTTTCAGAAATATAAAATTTTAACTAATTATCAAATTATGTCCAATATAATTTAAAGGACTATAAAATACTTGTCTGCAAAATAAAGTTTTGCATAAAATAAAGCTTCCGAAGCTTATGGTTTAATTTTAATACCATCGAGTTTACTTTTAGAACAGCGGAAACATTTGATATACATAAAAACACATTTAATTTAAATTGTCCCTTCCAAACGTAAAGCAAAGAATATGTTTAGAGGTGGGAGCTAGCAGTCCGAGGAACAAATAACGCACCCAAGCTAACTGACCGTGGATAATAAATAGTCCGAATGTTTGTCCAGGACTTGCAAAATGCGTGAAAGAAACTGTTTTAGTTCATTAAACAAGGGCTTTTGTTTGAAATTCCTTCAAGAAAAATTTTATGTAACTTCGCCTTCTCATCGTTTACATATAAATAAATTTACTTAGACCTCTCTTTCGGGCTTTATCTTTGATAGATATGGTGTAAATTATTCATTTATATTTATTAAATAAATTTTACTAACCTGGCTGACGAAGATGCGTATGCGCATCTAATGTGGATTTTGACATAGCAGATAAGGAATTGCTGCCATAACCTGGAATGAAAAAATCTGTTTTATTTATAAAATACTGCTACATAATATATATTAACCCTGAATATTTCATAATTATTAAACGTAGTAAAATGTATAAGATTTGGGAATTATTATGATTATATAAGACGCTAATGCAATAATAAAAGTTTTTAATTTGACAATTTCGCAAAAGTAACATGAATGAGGCCTGTAATGCTTTTTAAATATGTTTTTGTTAAAAACAATAAATCAAGAAAGGTTTATGTTTTGTGTAAAACAGTAGAATACCAAAATGAGATCGAAATTTACCTCGCCTATGACGGTTCAAGGAAAGAATCCGATCTCAAATTGTTTCGTAATTAACGTAACCACCTCATCAGCGTGCCTCAGAGCATCAAATCTTTATAGATAATATAGCCCATTTACACAGGGGCTGACATAGCCGCAAGCTAAAAACTATATATGACACTCTGATATGAACCCTCTATGGTATTGTTTAAGTCATATTTTTGATTATTTGTTAGAGATCAAGGATTATAGTCTCTTTGAAGCTCTCAATAGGATTTCACGCGTTGTTAGTGTTGGAGCAACATTGTGGAAACTCCTTTTGATTTCGGTGTATTTTTGATTCCATGTTCCACGAGCCTTTGATTTTTGGGGTGCTGATAGTGACATTGTTAGGGGATGTTTTCAAAAATCAACTAACCTGTCTTTGTTCCGATAGTTTTTGATATTAGCTGACAAACGATGGAATTATGTCGGGTTGATTTTTTTTCATTTTTAAATGTTTTCTAACTAAATAGAAATATATTATCGTGTTTTGTTTTACAATTAATGGATGCTGTAAACAAATCCAAAATTTTGATGAAAACGCCTATCATATCCCAAAAATATTGTTATACTGTACATTTTTTTTGTCTATCCAATGTTTAAAATATATTTCTGTGCTACAAAGATTTTTAAATATGTTTTATTTAAAATTCAATTATTAAAGCAGATTGTTAATATTGTATTAAATAAAAGAAGTGTTATCGTTATTATATAATATAAATGCGAATACGATTCCATTTTGACCGTATTTGCTGTATATAAAGACGGCACTATCCGATGTTTGCTGACAGCACTATCGCCGTCGGCATCGATCATATGAAACTCGATATTTTCCGACATAGTGTTATAGGAAAGAAC
Organism: Danaus eresimus; assembly: GCA_018231745.1. Lineage (NCBI taxonomy): Eukaryota > Metazoa > Arthropoda > Insecta > Lepidoptera > Nymphalidae > Danaus > Danaus eresimus. Next base: position 63,780 of record DVQP01000001.1, read on the forward strand.
CGTCTATGAAACTATATTCCATAAAATATTTTCAAATAAAATGATATACAAAGCTTTAATATAGCACTAAAAATTATTGAGATAAATCTTAATTTATATTTAATAGCAACACCTCGCTCGTTCGTAAACATGTTTGTCCCCGCATTATTTTCTTTACCACAAAACAATTTGGCCTGAAGCGTTTATAAGGTTTAACACATAAGATCAAAGGCTAACTATTCAGTGGAGGCGCTTGTTTGACACACCCAACGGCGGTTAGTATGACACGACGACGCATAATTAATTACTAACGATGTTCTTCATATTTACTTTTGAGTTTTTTTAATTGTCTGTTATAATATGTGAATAAAATTTTAATAAAATATGAATCATTAGCCTTTTTTAAAAACAAAGCAATTTTAATAAATACCGAGACTATGAAAGGCATATTCATTATATGGCAGATATTTAAATATTATTCACGAAAATGTTTCATTCATTCAAATTTTTGTTTCAAATTACAATGATCCTTCTAATATTATATCTTTATAATACGTATAGAACGAGTTTTCGCTTCGCAGCACGCAAAACAATAGGGCGCTTATGGTATCCCTCGTAGCGCCGAAAGCGATTTTTCCCTTGTGTTTTATCTCACTCACACCAGACTTAAATTACCAAGAACAGAAAAGCTCGGAATATAACGTGCAAAAGCCACTCACAGTTAATTTTCGTAGCCGCCTCTAGCTTCGTCTCCTTCCAGCCACCCGGTTTTAAAATATCTCTATATTTTATTTTTTTAAATCTTTGTCGCTATGTTATTGAACGTGGAAACGTAACCTTAATCTCATTATATTTATATGAAAGGTACATAATAAATCAAGTTTTTATTTTTAAATGACTTTAATTATTAATTTTAAACTATAAAATATATAGTTTTAATATAATACATATAAAATAATACCTTCAATTACATTGTAGGATATTTATAATTAAATTAACCCTTAATACATAATCAGCTATAATATCAAATGAAGAACGAGAGATAGTAATTTAATAAAGTCGCGTACTCATGAAATGTAAATTTATAGAATAGTTAATCTATGTAAACAAGCCTTATTTGTAAGCATTTCTAAAAAGGGTAACATTTTAATTAGGGGCGTCACCTAACAAATATTCAGATATTAATATCGCTTAGCTTAAATAAAGTTGTTGCTAGATTATTTATAATTCATATCAAAGTGGTCCCAGGGGACAAAAGTTTAGCAGGCAAAGGGGGTTTATTGAGTAAGCATTCGACTTTCAAATATTATTGTAAAAAGTTTTCTTTATTTTAAATAGAAAGACTCTAAAAAGTAAAGTTATTGACACAATCGTTTTACTTAATATATTACAGTCTCCGTAATTGTTTGTATGGATCTATCAAATAGTTTAATATTCCGTTTTTAAATGTATCCTTAAATTATTTTTACCAAGTGACGGCCCATGTGGTGTCATATTTATACTGAACGTATTTTTTTAGATTTACGAATGACTTGATAATAGTAAATATAATAGGGTGAAGCTAAATCGTTAGTAGCTTTTGTCCGGGGGCATTAAGTCGTCACGGGCCGACGCGACGACGCCGAGAAGATCCCTTGTATATTGTTATAATATTCGCATTATTAATTACGAGTCAATATATTCACTTATATATATTTTTCTTTACAGACGGATATTCAGTTTTTTAATGCTTCAATTTAATAATGGATTTAGGTGTAGCACGTATTATGATTATTTTTTTTGTCATGCATATAAATTCTCATGTATATAAACGTGGTTAATGTATACAATTGTATATATAAAGTCTGAGACGGTAACGTTTATCGTAACGTCAAATCCAGTACAGCTCAATAACAATAGGATCCATCGAAGCGTGCGAAGTGATAATGCCTCCCTTCTCAGCGCGCCGTATAATGATAATCATCTCAATATTGCATCACTTACCGAAATATTGTAAATGTCAATCAAAGAATTAAGTTTACATTGTAGGCCTGGGGATGGCGCGTGGCCGACGCAAGCACGCTGTACGCTTGCGTGCCACATTTAGGGTACCCTTTGTTTTGATTTTGAGGCGTAAAAAATGTATAACGCTATATAGTATTTATTGATCACGCAATCAATTTCTAATTCAACATGTTAACATGTTAATTGTGCCAGATTTCTCGGATTCTTGTAAGGATTTAATGTTTTTACATATGAATGTATAATAATTAAGGATCGTTATTAGTAGTTTTCTTAACTTACCTTGCGAACTCTGTGACGTTGCATGTGTAGACCAGGTACTTTTGTAAGAGGCATCTGAAAAAACAAATAAACATATAATCGTCTTCTATATTTACAGTTATGAAATAAAAGAGTCCTGTTAGTATTCGATTATAAGCTGGAGTCTATTTATATTCAGAGAAGCGTTGATTGATTTAGCTCGTTTAATTCTTTAACTCTGTTGCCAATCTCTCTTTTCTAACGACTGATATTTATTTTCAATCAAATGCAAAGTCTTAAAACAACGAAAGGCTTGTCAGTTTTTGTCTTCAATCCACTTTTCTTATAAGTGTTGCTATATGCCACCTACCTCTTCCGCGTATAAGCTTCGCATATAATAAAACCAATTTTTTCTGCCGTAGACAGTGACGCAATATATTAATATCCTTGTGGTTCATTATTTTATGTAACAATAGTTAAAACATAACTAAATGCCCAAAACCATTTTAAATGTACATATGATTCTTAACTTTTCCCGTTAATGATAGCAAGAGAGTTGAAAATTATAAATTGCTAATGTGAAGTTTCTCAACACCTTTTTTCCAAGGTGCTATCGATGTTGAAGTAATTAAGTTGTTAATTTGAGATTTTATTACATCTAGCTACAAACAGCATACTATCAAACACACATTTTTCAAATATTACCTATGATATTTAGTCTCTAAGAGTAAGAGTATGTGTGTGTGAACAAATTACGATGTTTAATAAAAAAATTACTGACATAAATTGTTAAGACCGTTGTCAACATACCCAAATTTATCTTTGGTTTTTGTAGATGTTTAAAAATGATACATTAATTTTTGATATGTCATTGTATGTATGTATACTTATAGATTATTAAAATGTAACGATAAATTATTTATGAATTCGAATCACTTTTAAACTATCATAAAGATCTATGCTAATTTCGAACGTGTCATTAACGAATTAATCATATAAATTTATCAGAATTTATATCGTGCGACTTAATAAACACCCTACGGTATGAGCGTAGGGAACATGTATTTCAAATAGCCCTTAGGGGAAGAGAATATGAATTATAATTAAAGAAGCCAGAGTTCAACACACAAGGGTCGTGTTTGACCCGTAACGTTAAAAGGCCTAAGTGCTTTTATCCATCGACATGCAACTCCCTATCCGACCAACTACACCTTAAAACACAACGCTTCACCGGACACGTAAAAATCACACAACTGAAACGCATCTTAATCATTTGATACTGAAAAGATACATTTAATTTGGATAAATTGTCTTTTACTCAATAGATCGAAGAATTTTCTTTTTTTTTATATTTTCTTCTTATAACAACGTAAGACTTATCGTAGTTTAGTTTTTAGAGAATATTTTGTTTCAAACAGTTCAGCTTTAATCATCGTAAAATATAGTAATCTATGAAATTGCATGATTTTATCTCATTTTTTCAAAAAATTTTGTTGAGAATCAATTATCTTTGTCAAAACGCTTATAGAATCAGATTCCACGTCGTAAATATATTTGACTGTAACCGGATTCTTGATATAGCAGTAATCCTAGTTTCCGGCGGTACCCGTAGAACGCGATGTCTTGTCAACAAAATACCAATCAATGGTTTCAAGGTTTTTTTATACAAAAATATTCAATGAAATACCTCGACATTGTTAGTACTAAGGTAATATACGTACACTAAACAAGCGTGTTGCCTTACTTTTATTTTACTCGTGTTTTCTAAACTGCGTTTAAGTATTTCGACAAAAGTACCAACAAAAAAAAAAAACAAAAACAATGTGTAATTCATTGGAGAAAGTATTAATTAACAAAATTTTGTTTCATTATCCACTAGGCTCTCCACACTTCAATATTATAAATATTATTATGCAAGAAAAGAAAAATGTTATATCTTATAATATAAAAGAAATGTGAAATATAACATAATTTATAACATAGGTGGGTTAATTTATTGGTCTTCGATAATTAAAACACGGAAATTAAGAGGGGGCCACTGGGCACAGATTGATTGCTTTAAAATTACCTAACGTCTTTAGTTAGATTAAATAATGCTTATATATTTCATCAGTTTATTCATATACATTCGTATCTGTGTTATACATATGTATTATTTGATTAATAAACACTTGCTAAGCTCTCTTATAGCTTATACAAATAAAGTTGTAAGTTTTTAAATTACATAAATACATGTATGTGTGTACTGCTTTTCCAAGTCAACCTAACCACGACCTCCACTTATTTAAAATAATAAGGCCTGTCTAAGCTGAATGTCAATTAATCCTATTGAAATATAAAGACAAAAAAATCTTTTTATGAATTTTTAATTCTTAAAAAACAACATTGTCTAAACTAAATAGGTCATAAATTTTGTGAAACAATAAAAGTACTAGCATATAATTTACAAAGTAATTTATTTGATCATATTTACTTGATTTAACAAATTAGATTTAACAAATAGCGAACTAACTATTACTGCTAGTGGTCGCCCAGTGGTCGAAATTCGACCATAATCGAAAACAAAATGTAAATCAATAGAAACAATTTGACCACACTATGTATGCGTGTCCAAATACTTGTGTATGTATGTGTGTGTGAAATGCACGGTAGTGTGTGTAATATTTTATTTATTGATTTTATACACTTTATAAGCATTATGATTAAAAAATATTAGCGTTCTGCACTTCTCTGACACATAAACTATAAGTGTAGCAAATGTTATGGTCCTGCGTCCGCTCAATTTTCGAAATTTTGTAGTATAACGTAATTTCTCTACTCTTAATAAAATAAATATAAAATAGTAAGAAATATGCAATATAATAATATAGAATAGACTGCATAATAAAGTCAATGAGTCGGAGTTATGTTGAAATCTCTTAAAATAGAACGAAAGTATACGACAAGAGACAGTAATTAAGGGATAAAGCCATTTCTGTGTAATTATGCTCTTTCACAGCTGCAAGCAAAGGTGCGAGGCAGTTAAGATTCGTGGGTAATCTACAGTCTACGGATGTATTAAGAGTTAATGAATGCTTCACACCTTAAATTCTTTTTTAAAGTGATGGAAAAAAATTTCACCGTTGCATTTTATATGAAATCTAGATGAGCAGATATTTAAATATCTAATGACATATTTAATATTCAATGTAATATAACGCCATAATAATTTAAGTGTTGTTTGTTTATGATGCAATGAAAATATAAACATGATGCAATGATGCAATGAAAATATAACTGGAAACTATTTAAATTTAAAATATTGTAGATTACAAATAATTTCCTTTTTAAAAAAGTCTTAATATTTTTGCAGTTTTGTACTAAAAATATTGTATCTCTACTCTACTGCACAGAAGATGTGTTATAACTATTGTATGGTCGATTGGGTTTCTAATTTGATCTATATACAGCTATAACAAAGAGAAGTTCAAAAAGAGCTGAAGTATTTCAAAGCATGAAGGTTGAAGATTTTTTTTGTCACAATAAATCCGGTCACGATATCAATATTGAATAATATTGATATCGTGATAGTAATATGCCATAACCTAACGGTCACATTTCTAAATATTGACGATCTACTCAAAAATAATTTATTCAAATTATAAGATTATTTTATTTCAACACATTTGCAACGAAAACGCTCATATTAGATTAATAATATACGACACATTATCGGCTTCATCGCAATTTGTATCAAGTGACCACAGTTTTTCAAAGATCAAAGATCACAAGTCAATGTAACAAACATAGAATTCTTCATCTGCTTGCTACGAACTGATGTTAACGGAGTTTGTCTCGGTTCGAGATTGTTCGTAATTTACTTATAAGAAATTACCTATAATCTAGGAGAGAATTTCCACACTACTAAATATCTTCAGACAAGTCTTTGTGACGATGAAATTTTTGAACATTTTAGACAGTTCAAATTATATTTTATCAACGGTAGTTTTATTTCTGTAAAACGATGATTTATCGTAGACCTATTTTAAAAAGTGAAAATATTGTAATAATTGAGAAATATTATATAAAAATAACAGAGATCGACTGTGAATGAGTTATGAAAGAATATATTAACGGGGAAGAAAGAAACGAAGTCCATAAAGCCTCATTAATAGGTTCAAACATAACGTAGCTGTATATGTATGCCTAATTGTACATTCCGTCGCTTATAGAGTAGTTTTTAGATTTGTGTAAAGGAAATCGTTAATAAAAATATGAAAATTATGCTGTAAACGTTGTTTTGTACATATTTATATATGTATATAAGTAAAAATTCTTGTTTAGATCCTTCATTTGCTTTTTCTTTCGATCAGATTGTAGGGAAACTTTTATCAGCTGTTAGTCGACATCTAACAAAAGTTATTTGTTTAAAAAATTTATATGTAAATGGGTACTCTTTAAAATATTTGTTTGAATAATATGCCTTCATGTTTTTTATTAACAAAAACAAGAACTTTTTAGGAAAACAAATAATTTTAAAAATTTTACAGTATTAAAGAAATTATATTTTACATCTATTTTATTTCCCATAGATTTGTAATAACATAGATAAGTTTCATGTTTAAAAGCTTTTTTTTTATTATTTATTATAAGATGTTACTAAATATCATTGAAATTAGAATAACGACGAGCAAAAAACAAATTGCGAGTATTTATTGTCTAACACTACATAAGTTAACTTTTGGGATATAGCTCTGAAAAGTGGTAGAGCCTAGCTGTGGTCAAGTTACTACAGCTTGAACACGGGCTGGCTCTATCGGGGAAGTACCACCCTCTCACAGACGATCGGCGTGGAGTAGCCTTCAATGGCTGCGTTTCGTCCGATAAGTGAGAGAGTCGGTTGCCCTTCCCCTTTTCCAACTCTTTCCACCGTTTCCCTTTTCCTCTCCCTCTACCACAATCGAAGCCGGCAACGCATCTGCAACATCCCTCATGTTGCAGATGTCCATGAGCTACGGTGACTGTCTCCCACCACGTAACCCGTCTGCTCGTTTACCGCCTTTGATATATAAAAATGAATAAATATATATTAATTACTCATTTTCAATGGAGCTTTAAGAACTTTTTTAGAAAAAAACAAAAACAACTAGTCTAAATATGATGAAACTCATTGCAGGTCGATGAAATCCTTAACAAATAATACAACATTATACAGCCTGTTATATGAAATATACATACATGATCGTTATACATACTCTTATTTCAGATTCATATGATATTAAGTCGGAAAAACTGATTTAAATACACATCTTTGTTTCGCTTTGTATGTACATATATCCAGATAAATATATATGGATTAATATGAAACGCGACAATTATTATTAAATGTTATAAAAGGATTTGTCTGAGTATGCTTTATGAACTTTTTTTGAGCAGTTCCTCATCCGCCTTATAATATTATTTATGTTGTTCTAAAGTTGAATAAAATATCGTATGAGTTTTGATTACTTGGAAGTATAAGTACGCATGTACGTGTTACTGAAATTATTGGATAAATTCAGACATAATAATGACTTCCAAACTTTCTTGATATTACTTTTAAAGTACATTTACCTGGTTGGAATATAATATGTTAAGGACAAAAAAGCTTGTTTTGTGTTTTTCGATGTATTATGAGTGGAAGTAACCATTGGAATTTAAACAGATTTTCTATAATAATTTATGGACTAAAATAATGTTAATTTAAATGAAACTATCCTGAAAATTTATATAACGTATCGGCATTGACATGTTTTGACATATTTTATCGTTTTTTCAAAGAACTGACTATTAAAAATATATTAGACCATAACTTTTCAAATGGTTTTCTTATAGACCAAAAGCTTAAGCAATAGTTACATTCCTTTGCTTTCAACTCAATTTTAATAAAAACCTTTAAAGCCTTTAATAGTTATTTTTAACTGTATATTTCAACACTTTTTTTGGCGTCTGTATCGTTTATTTAAATTAAAGAAATAAAAAAATACTTGACTTTTCAGAGTAGGTTTTAGATACAATTGTGGTCGGTAGAACACGCATTCAATATAAGAATGTATGGAGATAAAATAAGTTGTTTATTTACGACCATAATGATAACATAGCATAATATTATAATAAAGAGGATTTAAACAATAATGCCGTTAAGAAAAAATAGCATACCTTTGAGAACTAATGTTTGTATTGTTAAAGTAATAAAATTTTCTGAATAATGGGTTGCAAAAACATCAAATACCTTAAATCAAATATATAATGTAAGCATTTTGTTCCTTTCATTCATTAATTTTATTTGTGTTCAACACCCTACTGGCGGCTCGTTTACGTCTTTCGTATAGAAATACTGAAATACGCACATAAATATTGACATGACGACGATATCTCCGCTAGGCAAAACGATACGCTGTACTTACAATATATGATTCGATAAAATGTATAAAAATCTCAATGAAACCTGAACACTAAACCAGCAGCACTTCACACAACGTTCACAAATAATAAAAGAATATTCACCAGCGAACAGCATCGAGAAGTTGGTAAAGGTGCCCGACCGACTGAGGTAGTCGGCGGAGCCTTTGATGTCAAGCATGGCGCGATTAAGTCGATTGGGACATTGTAGTACGTGCGTCACTCATCGCGGTACCGACACACTCGCTGCTGTGTGAGCCATGATCTCCTCTCCAGCAAGGCGGGGCGTCCACCAGCCCCGCCTAGAACCAGCCCCGGGCACCCTCACAACACGCCTCGCCAATAGCGAAACACTCCGGCTAATCTTTATCACGGGAAAAATAAACAGGGGTGGGAATAATGACGCGGCGCTTCGACGGCGCTGGTAATCACAGCGCTTTGTGGGCCGCGACAGCCTGTTAGCGAGCTTATCCGACGATGGTTTGGCGAAAATTGAATGCTTTGTGTCGCTCTTACCAATTTTTTTTTTACACGATATTGCACTGTCTCGAATCGATGTGGATGCTGGCTTTAGGTATAAGAGTCGGTGATGTATTCAATGAAGATAAAACTGCTAACGTGTAGTCTCTAGCACAATATATTCGTCAAACGATTTTCTGTACATATTATAGCAATGTTCATGGTTTATCATGACAACATTTTGATACAAGGTCAAGAAAAAAAAACAGTTGAAAAAGCACGTATTATAATTTAGGTTAATGTATATAACCTCTTTATTAATTATTCAATGTTTTTATATTCAATTGATTTTTCTTAATTTGGTTATTTATGAAGATCCCTATTAATAACACCTCTGTAATAAATATGCTCTTTTGTTATTATATGAAAAGAGGTCCGTATGGACAGGATAGATAAGAGACGTTTTGATATATATGTAGCTTAGAGTACGATATATTATTGTATTATGATAGAATAATATTGTTTGTACAGAAAATCGGGAAAGGTTTCTATAAATATGATACATATATATGTATATTGTTGACACAATAGAAAATGTGATCATTACGTTTTACAATAAGCTGAAATTTAATACAAACATAAATTGCGGACGATTCACAAAAATATTATTTAAAACGCTGTCCCATCGGTTACTTATGTCGTCGTATTCAAGAATTGGCACCCAGCACCAAATCGTTTGTCGTCGACATATTGTTTTATTCTTTTCAATTCTATTCATCGGACAGTGGAACAATACCGGCGGACAGAATTGCTATGGTTTTATTTTTTATAAATTGCTACTGCGTCCCCTATCTCGATCATTGTCCATATAATTGGTTGAATTCAATTTTAGACGTATTGTTTTTTACTTTCTTCGTTATATTTTTATGTTTGTAATATTGCTTGTTATTTTTTTATTTATTCATAAGCTTTTGTCGTTCTACATTATCGGGAACGTTCATTGATAGGAAAGCTATACGAAAGTGTTACGGAGTGGCGTGCGTGACGAAGTGAAAGTTATAATTTCACATTTAAATCCCGTAAACTTGAAGGTTTCAACCTCTCATGGTGTTTGCATGGTGTTTCAAAAGCGAAACAGCGTTACAAGGGTCATTCATCACCCCAGACCACTCAAATACCGCGTTGTAGTCTAATAGAATTTTAATTTTTATACCACAGATAATAGAACTCAAATTCATAAAGAATTTCATGTAATACTTCCAGATTATTAAAATATAAAGCGGTGTAAATGAAAATGTATACATCCTAGAAATCTAAGTTAAATACGATAACTAATAGTCGGTTGAAATATGAAGGCAAATTTATTTTTACTTTCCATTCATATTAAAATAAATCTACCTAGTTGTTATTTTAAGGGTGTACAATAAAGAATATTATTATTATTACCCACATTGTTATTCTTTGAGACTGTCACATAGTGATCTTGTGATAATTTTTTGTATTTGTGATAGTCTTTGTAGCTATTTAAAAGTTACTTAATATTAAATAACTTTTTAAAAGAATTTAAATTGAAAATTTCGCATAGAGATTTAATGTGACGAACGAAATCGGTTTTTTGTAATGAAAAAGCAATTGAAGTACGGATTATTGCATTCGAAGCTTTCAGAGCTGGGTCTTTTCGGTTAAAAAATCCATTTGACGAGAGCAGAGTCCAACAAACTAGACGGTTTATTGAACGAATATTTGATTTGACTGTTTTGTTTCATCAAAACGGAACGTTCGATTTTAATTAATTTTATGTGATTGTATTTAATTGTTTAAATTTATGAGTATGCGTAGTAGAGAATGTATGAGTACTTATAGTTGAATAAGTCTTATTCTAGGCATTTATTAATTAAGAATACCATTTTTATGTAATATTAAATAAAATAATGATACATATTTTTGTTCTATAAAAATATTTTTTTAAATAATTTTATATAAAATCTTGGCTCAACTGAAATCTATTTAAGTAAAATTATAAAATAAAACATATTTGTTTCTGTACTTCACATAAAACAAAGATATTACTATTTTATTTTAATAAACAATCAAAAATAGATATTAAGACAACTACCAATTGATGATTTAGGAATATTACGATTAATTTAAAGTTATGAAAAAGTATTAAAACCGTACATGACATAAAATGACTGATGAAAAATTTTATAACTAATTGAAGTTAACGAAGGATGTAATGCATACAATGTTGCATAGAAATAAAGTTGTACGAGCTAAATTTCAATGAAGGTATCTGTAGGTAACGTAACTTTTTAATTAAAAAACTTCATATAGCTCTAGGTTTATTTTCTTTGGATGTCACGCTTGTTTCATAGTCCCGATTCTGGTAATATCGAAACATTACTCGGACGAACTGCTTCAAAATTTTGTATAACAGAACACAATAGTCCGGAAAACTTGGAAGTGTGAAGTTATATCTGTGCTTAAACACGTGGGCTTGTGTGTGTGCGCTATGATCGATGCAGCGACGTCGCCGCGCCGCGTACTTCCGACCAGCCGCGCCGTAGACTGAAAGGCGTTTACATAACACCGATAAATTGGCTATAGACCGACCGGTTCGGCTATTTTGATATCGTAATTAAATTTTACTTGACGTAGGATATACTCTTAATTGATAATTTAAATCTAGCCAACTCAATAGACATCCAATATGTTCATCCAATATCATTTATTTAACTATTTGATGGTAATACTTTACATAAACGGATTATAATAAAAAACTTTCTTAGTATGTTACTTTATTTATGTATAGTACGGTTGAGGATAATGTTAAGAATAAGTACCTCAGACATACCTACTTGTCATGAAATCTTAGATTTTCGCGAGACATTTAAATGAAACTAAAAAATTTTCGGATTACTAC
>DVQP01000002.1:0-65915 GCA_018231745.1 Danaus eresimus
TATATTATAATATATATATGAAAGTGAAGAGTCACTGTTGATTCGACGTTGTGTATTGTAATTATTCGTTGCATTAAGTTTTGATACATATACATGATATTGGCACTAAGACACTGAATAATAGATTAAGACGATATAAATTATATACTTAAACGAATAGTTACAAATGATACAAGGAATAAATGTACACTCAAAGGCAATAATATGAGGTGAAATATTCGTACGTGTGATTTTTTGTAAACGCTGTATTGTAATGTATCAATTGTGCCTTTAACATTCGATCTGTAATAATAACACGAGCCTTCCGTAACGTGGATTTCATCACTGCCAGTTTCAGCACCGACGATACTTGTAAACTGTCCGTGCTCAAGTCGACGGTGCGGGCTCGTTCTAAGGTTACAATGATTCACGTGTCGGGATCAAGCCCGTTTTGTAATACTACGGCGTAACGGCTAATTACAGCTTTTTATGTTATGTACCTGAAATATGGCACTGTTTATTTTGCGTATGTAAAGTATATTGCAACTGTAGTTTTATAGGCAGGGCCGGCGGCGGCACCACCCCGCCCACCACGTGGGTCGCCTTTTTTGTATTGATATACGTCGAATGCCTTATCGACTGTCGCCCCCAGGGCATCACGAGGAACACCAGCTGGGCCGGAGCAGGCGGGGGTTAAGACTGATGTGGATGGAAGGTTTTATATCGATGGCTATGTATGTGTGCTTGGCTTAAGGTTTAGTTCGCGCCGCTCGCTTGAAGACGTTGCCAACCGGCGCCCTCACTCCTCGGGACCCACAGCCACCAGCTGTCTCGACGGATATTTTTCAATAAAAAAATTATAAAAAATGTGTTTTGAACACAACACTTGGTTGTTTTATTTTTTAATTTTTTAATTGACCGTTAATGACAAAGGTAAAAAATATGTTACGATATAATTTTATTATTTGGATTCAGCGAAACCTATTGAATAATATTCTGCAAACATAAATTGCATGTAAATATTATTATAGAGCACTGTATAAGTTGCTCGAACAATAATATACTAAGCCAATACTGGCCGTGAAGTAAAACAATATATTAAGAAAAAAAAAACTAAATTGTTTACAATTATTTAATGCAATAAATACAGATTAAACATGATTTTAAAGGACAGCACAGTTATTAAATAAGTTACATTAATCTGATAAACAGGAAGAAATATTCTTAAACTAATTACATGTGAACTCTAAAGGTTGAAAGCGGTTAGTGTTCAATAAAAATTATGGTACTTACACAACATCAAAATACATATATATAATATGTAATGAATTAATGGAACAAGAATGCAGATTGAGAAGAGATGAACAGAACAAAATGGAGAAATTATCGAAGCAAAGTAATACGAACACTTCATGGATCACTTTTTCATGAAATTTTATTTAACTTCATATAAATTCATTGGTAATGATAAAGTGACAAATTTTTGGTATATCAGATGTCTAGACCTCGTAATTAAACTTAAATAACATTAAAATTATCGTACCAACCGAACAAAACATGAGCCCACGCCTTCTTTAGGGTGTCATGCCCGCCGACAAACATTGGTAAGTTGGGCGTTTTTTTGAGAATTTCTACGCTCGTGTTAATAGATCTTACGGTTCCTTGGAAAACCAACATGCCATCAAGGTTTATAAGTGTTAGGAAGTCACTAACTGCCTAAGAATAAGTGCGTCATAGATTAGTACGCGATCGAAGTGGGAGCGAGAGAAATAACAGCTAAATCTCTACGAACTAGTAAGACTTGGATCTGTTCAAAATCAAGTTAATCATAAACGAAATGGATATTTTTTGATGTCATTTAAACTAGTTTCTTTTATTTTCCAAGTTGATTTATGTTATAAAAATGTTTGTCTGTATCAATATAAATGATAATTTTTCTCTTTTTCCAAATTAAATTGATGCGTTTGAAGAAACTAAAAAGTTAAGATCCAAAAACAAAACTGTCATTTTGTCCCTAGTTCCTCTGCTTTATGTCGCGGAAATTGTTTTTTGAAGACTAAAGTTAATATTATAAATGATCTGTGTTGTTTATGTTGTAGTGATCGTCTTTGATTGATGGTATTTTAGTAACAATTTACTAATTTCCGCTATAAATGTCATTTGGACTTGTTTTTTATAAACTACATGATGCCCGAGTTTTCATGCACTTAAGTGAACGAAGCCATTTAGGACAGAGACTAGACGGCTAACTGAATGTTCATTTTAATTATTTATAATTATGAGTATATGAAAATGATTTATAAATTTCTAATATGCCTCGTGTGGGTCCTGTGTTGCCCGTGCATGGCCTCCTTCACCTCATTAAGGAATGTTGTGGAGTTGTGTATGGTTGTGCCGCCGAGCACCACCCTCACTCCAGGGTAGGTCTGGTTTATTTGATGGACGCACAGCGCCTCCTCGTAGGTGGTTCCTCCTACTATAAACACTATGATGTCTTGGGGTCGCCTGTTGAGGAGCTCGCCACCTGCCGCTGGATACAGGTTCTCTCTAAGTTTCCCTTTGATGAGATCTTCAAGAGTGTCCTTGAGCAGCGGTGTGTGCTGAGTGTAGATGTTTTCTACGCCACTGAGACCCTAACATAACAAATAGTGTTATTAATTAAATAGTTAAATTAAAATATATTAAAATTTAATAAATTTCTTAAGCTGGCGTAGGAAAATATACAAAGTGTTAGGTATAGACAACTTAAAATTCTATTTACAAATGTGTTTAAAGGAAAACCAAAAAAAAAAGAACAAATTCTTCATTTCAAAAAAAACATCTCTAGATTATCTCTAGATAGAACTCAAGATTTGAGTTAATAGTGAGTACTGAAATTTCCTTCAATCATCGTATCCGATGTAGTGGAAATGGTAGCCATAGATTACATTCTTCAATATATTAATAATGAAGAATCACCTTGAAAAGCCTCTTTGTAATCTTGGCGGCGTCCTGCAGTCCGAACAGGTCGCTCTGGCGGGCGTGCGCCCCTCCATACTCGAGTAACAGCGCGGGCGCCCGGTGCTCCGCCCCCCGGCCCTTCAGACTGTCTATGAGAGCCGGCAACGCGTTCGCCGCGTGTTTCTCATAGCGCAGCGCGTACAGACACACGAGCTTCACCAGCTCTGTCCCGGCGATCGACTCGTCCGATAACATGGCCTTGAGCCGCTGGGATCACACATTCATGATAACCTTTAAAGCAACTTCTTCGAACTATCCTCACAAATTGGTTTCATGAATTCATATAATTAAGACATAAATGAAGAACTTTTCCATTATTACTTCAAATTTATTTCATTGATATAATCATAAAAAGTATAGTCTGTTTGCCAAACAGCAGAACGTCCTCCTGGCATTTAAAAAGTTCTAATATAAGTCCTATCCAATAAAGTGCAAATCGTTCTTAAATTATTATGTGCTTAGACACTATCGGTCTTATTAGCGAAGTGACTGTGTTACTGTTGGTAGCGGTACCTGCAGATGTCGGGTGTGGTCCGCGTGACACGCCAGCTCCTGTTCCAGCTCGGACACCTGCAACAGACGACGTGTCCCCACCACCGACGACAGCTGACCTACCACAGTCACGTGCTTCGTAACAGTACCGCACATTTTCTGTAAACACGTTGTTTTAATTTAATAATAATAACTAGGAATTAGGAAAAAAAACTTCATTATGTCAATAATAACAAAATTAATATACTGAGTATGGGAGTGGGGCGATAGTGCAATACATTAGAGGAGACAAATAACTGTAATGATAAAGAAAAGGCTATGAAGTTGAGTATGTTAATAAGACTATTTTGTTCAATACGAAGGAAAGTGTGAGTCAACTAACAAACGAAAATTAATTTCAATTATCTGCCTGCCCAATATAAATAAACAATCATAAAATCATGAAATCTATGTTCTAAGTACAAAGGCAGTGACCGTGTTACGTCTTATTTATTATAAGTTGTTGTATGTATAGTGACAATATGTCCCATGTGTACGTCCCTTGAGTAGTTTTGGTATTATAATCATGCTCACTTTGAACAGAGGATAAGTTTCAACAAAGTTCTTCATGTCAGCAATACTCTCCACCTTTTGATGACTCTTCGCCTTCTTTTGGAACTCATCCATCAGAGATTTCATCGTTTGACCGATTTCACCGAAATTAGAATATAAATTCTGAAAAAAGAAACGGTTCAATCAAATTAAGGCATAATCAATTACAGAGAAAATGTCCCATATAGCAACAAACTTATAAGATAGTTATTAGATATAACATTTTTTTTTTATTTGGTCTTGTAATTCAATACGATCAGCTTAGGACTAGCAAAAAATTATCCATGTCAGTAATATTTTAATACTTTGAAATAGAGTATGTTGAAGATTTATTAGAAACTTCTGTTACCTTAGCATAGAACTCATCTTGTTCTGATGATAGTACAACCTCCTTTAAGTCCTTGGGTGCATCCTGAACCCCAGCAAGACTGACCCGATTGTTATCGATGGTTAGCAACTCGTGGACCATAGCCTGGTATGTCCACTGGAACAGAAAGAATATACTTTAATAAAGTTACAATTGTCGTTTAAAAAGTTTGGGTGGTTTGTCAAAAAATCATCCTGAAATGTCGTATTAAAACTTCTTAATTATGATACCCAAAAAATAGATCATACCATATTTATAGTGAGATCGTTTAACGAAAATACTCATACTAGAAACATTTGTCAAACTGTCAATTGTTATTCTAGGAAGGCACTGATATATAAATCTGTCAGCTATATCCACAACTAGTTGCAGTACTAAGCGTCATATCCTTTCAAATTGTTTTTATAAAATGTCCTCAAAAGATCCTACCTGATGTAACAAGGGTGTGACAGGATCATCTCGTCTGTCCAGCACTAGTAGTTGTGGTGGTGGAATATCACCATTGAATGGTATGTTATTATCCATCAAAACTGCCTCTCTTCTCATCAGTTCTTTGATCCGTTCTGCGAGACGTGCACACGCCTCAGAGGCAGCTTCATATCTAATGATTGGACGTCTCTTGAGGGACAACAGTAAAGCCAACAGACCCTGTGAACACCGCTGAAGGTGATGCTGGTTCCATGAACGACCTGGAAGTATGAGTTTAACTGATAAATAAGCCATTTTGAAGATAGACATGTTCTCTTGTCAAAACTATTAGTAAAATCAGCCTGTTTCTCTCAGTACAAAGAAAATATTGGTTTTTAAAATACATTAAAAAAAAAAAAATTCTTCTATTCTTACAAACATTGGTAACTGACTATCTTCAACTATTGAATATCTTAAGACAGAACATGAAGTTCAAAAATCTCAAAGAGGGCATAATTTTTTGTAGACATACAAGTTTTAATACCATTTTAAGGTATTTATCAAAAAATGGTAAAATTAATATAAAATTTATATTAATTTTACCATGCAAGCAACCAACAATATTGAATGAGAACAGATGTCGGTCCACAGCCAGGTAGTCAGCAAACACCTCCTGAACCTCACGCACTGTTTCCTGCTCATCACACTCAGCTAAGGTCTTGATGTCAGCTTTGGAGACAACATTGCTAAAATCTATAGAATAGTATGTTTATATTTTATGATCACAGCCCATTTCAACAGGATGAAATATAACAAGCAATTAAACTCACATATAAAGTAAACACCATACTTGGGGCTTTTCAACTCCCGTGAAAGTAATGCAATATTTTCAGATGTAGGTCTCAGGAATGCTATACATTTCATATGTTTTAGGTCATCCCATTTCGTGTGACTATCAATCCTTTCAAAAAGATAGACCTCCTTTTGTAGTATTTCAGATTGGCTGAATACCATACTGACTATACTAGTCTAAAAAACGAAATATATTTAAAAAATAATACCCAGTAATAAGTACTATTAAAAATTTTAATCATAGACTAAATTTATATTTTTGAAGTTTCCTTGTGTATTTTTGAAATTTTATAAGAATAAACAGAATAATTCTTACTGTTTCTTTATCCATAAGTATAACTTTCATTCCAGGTCCACTCTCTTCCGTCATTTTTATTATATACATCTTAACAGCTTGAATTACGTTCATTTTTGTTTTGTAAAGCTATTGATTTAATATGAAATTATAGAATGAGTTTTAAATCAGTTAATAAACCTCTTCAAAAACACGGTATTAAAATGTTAATTTAATATTAAATGTCATACGTCAAAACAGTAATCAGCTATGTCACAACTCTATCTTTTTTAATATTCTGTATGGCTTCATTCACACTTACAACATGGGTTATTTTTTGTATCATTTCATATACGGAAAATATATGAACGAAAAACCGTGAAAGAGGCTGATCAAAAAAATGACATTTCCAAAGAATCCACCGTTAGATACATTTTTGACCAGCATCATTTAAACAACTAAAGGAAACAATAAATAAAAACCTAAACAACACAGTTAAATAGAATATAATAAGTTTGAACGCTAAATCCCAAGTTTGAAATTAAAAAAGTTTGCTTTTATTTCCAAATCAGAAAATAGTACCAGTACTATTTAATAGGGCGTACATCGTCCTTACAAAAAAATACTACACATCTACTGCTCGTGGTGTACACGGATGGAGTAAATCATAAGATATGTAAGTTCTTCGTTTAGTCGCAATTCATGAGATCAGTGAACTTCTGTCTTAGTTAATCCGTAGAACAAAAATTGTATTAAATGGAATTGGAATAATTACGTTATATTTGTATTTTAATTCTAAGGATTTATTTTATGCCTTGCGGTAAAATGTTATAAAGACTTTATATTAAGGATTTCAAAGAATTGAATTTTAGTATCTTGAAGAAGTAAGGATTCTATGTGGCTATAAAATTTTTCAAAACTTTTAAAGATTGTTTCGATGTGTTAGTTAAAGATTTTCAGTTCCTTTTCTTAACATATTGATCAAGGATTGTGATAAAGACACTGATAACTTGAATATTGTAATAAGAGCTCTATCGGAGGTACACATTTTTTATTTGTATGGCATAAGTACAACAAGATGTCATTGCACTGATACGTTACACGATACTCAAATGTTTAGATTGGATTTTGTTTAATAACCTATAGATTTATGCTATATTAGCCCTATTTGTTGTGGCTACATAAAATTGCTCTTTACATATATATGTATGTGTATATAAATAATGAGCAATTTTATTTTATATACATATAATATTTTTTACAGCAATTGTCAATGATTGCGGCACTAAATTATCTTGTTTTAAAACTTAAATTTGTGGTATTTTTAATGATTCTTTTTCTGGGTAACTTTTTTTAATAAGATTTCATTGACTTGCCTAATAAGATTTCATTGATATGAAATCGAATAATGGGTGTTATCATTTTAGATCGTAAGAACTTTTGTATCAGTATTTGCAAGCATACTGCTCATGAAAGTAATTCTTATTTATTATATTATTTCCAAAGGTATGAAGTACTAAATATTGTAGAGTTTGTTCTAAATGGTGTAGTTGTTAATAAAACAACTACTGGCAATCATTTCGTAATGATGTAATCTTGATTCTTGTAGTCACATCACTAGTTATCTACCAAAGGTCGGACGGGTCGATTGGGACGTGTAATTTTTGGATAAATTTTTCAATAGTTCTCTTATAATTTACTTTGCAATATGTTCTCCCGCACGCTTAAACCTGCCGCTTCTGTGACTTTCCAGAATGGTTTCAAAAATTTCTCTACTTCATCGCAGGTACATTGTACACAAATTATTTCGCCCATCAAATTTTATTGTTTATGAAGAGTCTTAATAATCTTTATTTTGCAATAAACAGAAAAATTTCAAAGTTGTGGTTGCTGGCGCGGCTGGAGGTATCGGACAGCCCTTAGGTCTACTTCTGAAACAGAATAAACTAGTCACAAATTTAGCACTATATGACATTGCCCCGGTGACCCCGGGAGTGGCTGCCGACTTGTCCCACATGGACACCCCGGCCAGGGTCAGCGGACACAAAGGACCAGAACAGCTAGCTGATGCTATCAAATGTAAGTGTATTAGTTAATTTGATTTTGTCTTCCATAACACAACTGTTAAAGTGTTACATAACATGTTTTTCTAACCTATGGTTACTTGATAAAATATATGTCCTGTTGTAAGTTTCTATTATTAAGAATTACTTAAGAAAGATGTTTATTAAAACTTTCTTAGTACATATAATATGGCTTAAGTACTTGAGTTGTAGTGTAAAAATGCATAGTAAGTTAACAAATTTAATAATTTAAAGTGTGGTTCCAATAATTAACATCAAGGTTGTATTGAATTTATAATATACATGTCGGTTATCTAATCTTACCGAGAGCAATTTGTATCAATTGTTCTGGTAATATTTCTGTCTTATCTTTAATACTTTACTATGAAACTCGAGCATTCTATACATTATAACATGAATTTTTTTTATTTTATTATATGTATTGCATTAGACGAATTTATTGTTTTCAATTCAAATTACAGCTTCATGCATCTTATGTTACCGTTTTGAATTTTATGAAGCCAAATGTTTTTTTTTGTAAATATGTGTTATATCAGTAATATTAATAGTTTTTGTGTATTACTTCAAGTTATTAAAACGGATTCTGTATATATTTAATTTAAAATATCTATAACCTTACAAACTCTTAAAAATTCTACTTCCTTATAAATAGTGATGATACTTTTGATGGTCAAATCCTTAATTATATATTTGCTTAAACTGTAACAATAAAAATTATGCATGCAGATGATCTCAAAGTAAAAAATTAATATTTTAAGCATTGTGATGTGGAACTATCAGAAACTGATGAATATATTTGTGTATCCAGGTGCAGATGTAGTGGTTATCCCAGCTGGTGTTCCTCGTAAACCTGGTATGACTCGTGACGACCTGTTCAACACTAATGCTTCCATTGTCAGAGACCTGGCCGCTTGTATTGCGCAGAAAGCTCCAAAAGCTCTGATAGCCATTATCACCAACCCTGTCAATTCCATGGTCCCCATCGCCTCCGAAGTTTTGAAGAAGGTAGGAAATATATTTTAAGTAGTTTGAGACAAACCTGGTTTATTTGTTGCCTCATATTCATTCTGTTGTTGAAAAAGTTGTCATTTCTATAACTCGGGGAAAAAAGGCGGACAAGAAATATCTGTATCGTAATATGCTTTAATAAAGTACCCAAAAATATATTAAAATAATGAATTGTGACAAAGTAAAAGATTGACTAAATTAATAATAATTAATTCATACAATGTGATTAGCGTAAGATTTTCATAAAATATTGCTTTTTAAACAAATGTTCATAATATTACCAAGGTATAAACATTAATGTCTTTTAATTAGAACACATTGATATCTGTGTTTCAGATATTTCAATATGTTTAAAAATATGAATATTTCCATATTTTTTAGGCTGGTGTATATGACCCTAACCGTGTGTTTGGTGTGACCACTCTGGATGTTGTCCGTGCTGCGGCCTTCATCGGCGAAATCAACGGCGTGGACCCTGGCTGCGTGTCGATCCCCGTTATTGGAGGTCACTCCGGGGTCACCATCATCCCAGTACTAAGTCAGTGCGAACCTGCCGTCAAACTATCCGACCAAAGCAAAATAGAAGCTCTCACTAAGAGGATCCAGGAAGCCGGCACTGAGGTATCATTGTTTTAAAGTACTGTTATATATATGAGTTGGTTGGTTATGTGGCGGGCATAGAATTAGAAAAGTAAAGATGCAACTTATTATATATGACGCTGACAAAGGACACTAAGGATCTAAATTTGGAAACTCAAAACGTATTACTTGATAAACTAAAAGTTTATTTCAAATGATTTATTAAAACAAGAACCGTACTACAAGTTTGGTTTACTTCACCCCCAAATAAAAGCAGAAAAATGTGTCTTAGTAAATCTGGGATAGGAAGCCCCTAAAAATAATTGCTTCTCAAAGTTGAGAGTATATTATTTTTAAGGGTTCCTTTTTCACCTACTGTAAAACTGCTATAACTTATCCTAGTTACATGAAATTACAAATCACCCCCAAGTCTCTAAAACAACTGCCCCCATTTTTTCTTGGTCTTATCAAATTACCGCGGAATTGTAAATAATACAGGATTATTAATGTATGTATTAATAAACACTCGTATATTAACATATTGTTACCAGGTGGTGAAGGCCAAGGCTGGTGGTGGATCAGCGACGCTGTCGATGGCATACGCTGGTGCAAGACTCGTATGCTCCCTGCTCAGGGGTCTTAATGTAAGACTTTGGATTTGTAGCTTACTATTTGGCGAAGAACTACGAATTTATTTGACTTAACTTTAAAACTTTCTCGGAATAAATTCCAAGTAACAGTGTAAACTTTTAAAAAGTTCTTTATCTTACTCTCAGGGAGAATCAAACGTGATTGAGTGCGCCTATGTCAAATCTGATCTGACTGAGGCCCCATATTTCGCGAACCCGCTTTTACTTGGGAAGAATGGCTTGGAGAAGAATCTTGGCTTCGGTAAACTTAACGAATACGAGCAGGGGCTCCTCAAGGCTGCCATCCCTGAACTACTAAAGAACATCAAGACCGGAGAAAATTTCGCCAAGAAGTAACTAGCATTGACTTAAATTTAACATAGTGCAGTATTTAAGTATCTAAAGTGAAGGTCATCTCGACAAAGAAAGGCAGATATTAGAAATTTCTGTTCGAGTGCATTTTAAGATTGTGTGTTTCTGAGTTACTTAGTGACGAAAAATTCGCCAATCATATCAATAAAATGAACTTGTATTAAAAAAATTGTTTTATTTATTTATAATTACATTTAAAAATAAACATTATTTTCATCAAACTAAAAAAATATCTTTTACATTTGGTGTAATTAAGGGTTTTAGAAAGGTTTTTCAAATATTCAGTTATGTTTTTTTACAATACTCTAAAAAGTCACCAACCTTTGTAGCAGACATTAAATAAAACTCAAAGGTCACAGTACCCTAGAGCACAATTCCGCATCAGGATCCCAAGACTTCACGAAGGAACATACTCTCCGATAGATGCGCCAGTGCGATTGTTTCTCATAAAACTCAATGTACATTTCCACCATTAGAAGAACTAAATACACCGAGAAGACGGTCACCCCAGTCCATGTTCGTTCTCTCGGATTTAAGCAGCTCACTCGACGATTATGCATACTGTACGGCGATTTGGCAAATAACCAATTACTATTTGGGGATACATTCCATCATACAACTGACATTTACAAACCAAAGCCATATTTCGGCCATTTTGTGAATCATTTTTACAAACTTTAACAATTAAATGTTATATAAATTGAGTATATTGAAGAAATCTCTGGAGGGATTGAGGGAAAGATGAAATATAAGTTAGTTTTGCTACTAAAAGGTTTGGGAGACAAATACATGTTAAATGATTAAGTTATTTACAGTGTGGGAGGTCGCATGCAGACGATTTCTGAACTTTCTGGTAAATAGCTCACACTATGACATATGTATTAAATTTGGGAATATACCGAACAATTTAAAACCTAACATCAATATTATGAATAATAACAAAAAGATAATAATATTTCAAATGATATCATTGAATGACATTGATTTCATTAGTATTAATTTTTATTATTAAAAATTGTTAATGTTGTGAGAGAAACTGGAAAACTATAAGACTGTATTCATACATCAAGTTAAATTAATGGCAAAGGAAAGTAGGATTTCCATTATTTTGTAAACGCAAATGTTAAATAGAAGATGAATACATATCTTTTGTTGAATTTTTACTACTCAGGAGGTGGCTTTGGAAAATTTGTAGAAGATATAAATTTTCTTGGTTTGACCAAATAATTATACATTGATTAGGAATCTAACAAAATTATACTCTAGGAATTTTAATAAATTAAATAGTTGTACAAATCAAACGTAAAAAAGTGAATGGATGAATTTGTAAATAAAACACAATATAATAGATTTGCATCTTATTTATTGATCTGTCCTCCCAAAACTTTGTTTTTGCTTACGATTGGGCTTACATGGATTATCTTTTGTTTCGACTACTTACAATACGTTACATTTTAAAAAGAAATCACAAGTGAGTCGCCGCCGCACGCCCCCGAGCGCGAACGTTCAGACAAATTAATTTAATCAGTCGTTTTTACACAATATTTGAAAACATGTACATCACACCTGCTTGCGTATCTAACCACTACCATCAAAGGATTGCTTTTAAACTAAATTAAAACATTTTTAGTACATCAAACATATTAAAAATGTCCAGCAACAAATAAGAATGTGTAAAACGATATACTTATAACAATATTACTATATATATTTATAAGGTAATGTTTGAGACGCACGCAGTCAAAATAATACAAAACAAAATGCTCAAAGGCGAACGGCAGCGCTCGTTACGGACTGATACATACATGCATGCACGTGCATACACATACATGCACACAACACTCACACTCACACACACACACACATAAACCCATCGAACAGGCGTTTACACGCACATACTCACACGCATTCATAGCCCGCTTCCGTTCAATATTTATATTCGGTCAAATAGACCAACCTAACTAGAAAAAGAAAATCTCTATCATAATCATTACTCTAAACAGTATAATTACAAATGCACAGTATGTATACATAATAACCATACACTTTTACATCAATATGTATATTATCGTTTCATAATCCGAAAATCGTGTTTACACTATGTATAAGGGTCTTAACAGTTCTTACGGCATCCGGGAGCACGATCCGGACTTCGCTGCGGGCAAATTTATACACAGACAAACGGATGCGATATTTACACGAAACGATCGATGAAAATTAAACTACGCGTAGACTAAATCAGGTGAAAGGTGCGACAGCGAAATCCGAAGCAAAGCTGCGGGAAATAATAAACTTACATAAAGCTAGAGGCGACGCCGCCCGTGGAGCGAGGGAACAGTGACATGTACAGGCACGGTCGTCTGTACAAACTATACATAATTTACAAGTACTTAGGTAGATATGGACGAAGTCGCACGGCGATCCTACACTACCGGTGTTGTGATGGAAGACTGGGTAGAGACATGTCGCTAGCATCAGCTGCTACGAAAAATGACAGAGGTACGAGCTGCAGCAGTGTTCCTATACAAGGATTACAAGATAAGCCGATACCGGACACCACGCTCGGAAATATAGGGGAGGTGTCGATAGTAGTCGATACATCGAACAGACATTAAAATGTAACATTACAATTATATAATACACCGAATAGTCCTCGCATCGGGTTCTACATCGATAGTGGATATAGAGGAACGTCGCACGGACCCTCCGCACTATTAGACGAAACAACAAATAAATAACGATACAATATTAACAGGTCCTTAGTCCACGTCCACGGCGACACACGGTCAACAACTCTACCACACGACACACTCCTCGTCAGCGGCTCGCGAAGAAGTCGTCGTCATCATTAAATCTTCAACCGGTCGGAGGCGGGCGGGCTCGTCGGATGACGGACCGCCGCACACGGCGCTACGGGGGCGCCATGCGCGCTCCGCCTCGGGGACGTCAGTCCTCGTCCGACAGCGGCTCGTACTGAGCAGACATGAGCGGAGCGGGCTCGGGCTGCCCGCCGCCAACGGACACGGCCACGGCCGGCGGGTCCAGCTGAGCCGAGGCCTGGGCCGGTGGAGGAGCCGTGGGCGTCGCGACGTTCAGAGCCGAGTACGGGTACGCATAGGCCGTGGGGAAGGTGAGCGGTTTAGCGCGCTCGTCCGAGTCACTCCGCATCACCTCTACGATGCGAGTCTTCACGTAGTCGTAGGCTGTGAGAACTCCACCGCCCACGCCCACGCCGACTGCGCTGTACCGACGCCCGCCTGCTCCTGACCCGGTCCCGCCGCCGGCCGAGCTACGACTGAAACACGTCACCCAATATTATAATCCTAAAGTGAAACGAATTATCCATTAAATATTATATAAACATTGTGTATTACTAACCCTGAGTGGTGATTGTCTGGCGGCGACACCGGCTCCAGGTACGGAGCGTGTTTGGGAGCCTCCCTCCTCCACTCCTCAGCTTGGCCCCCACCGGCGGCAGCTCCTCCTGCCGCTCCGCCGCTGGTGTACGAGTCGGCACTCGACACGGCAAAACGATTATTGGTACTAAAAAAATACATTTATTTTGTAATAAGCGCAAAAAATATAAGCATATTATTTATTAAATATTAAAAAACGTTTTGTTAGAAAGATAGAGGATCATTTACTTGTGGTGCATGAGTGAAGTGGTGTTCGGGCTGCTGAAGTCTCTGACTATGATGTTGGATGCGAGATCGCCCAGCTTGATGCTAGTGGTGTGCCCCGGCGGTTCCTCCCTCTCTCCGTCACGAGGCATGTCCCGGGACAGTTCGCGAGGCAGGTCTCTCGGGAGCTCGGGCTGCTGAGAAGTTTCATTTTCACGTATTATCTTCTGGAAGCAATCATTTCAGACATGAGCTTCTCCGTAATACTGTTTGTTTTATTCTCATTATAGGATCATACTCACTGGTGGAAACCGCTGATCACTGGATTGGTTTATCTGATGAGTGATAATAGCGTTGATGAGCGAGGCGGCCGTGAGCGTGCCGTCTCCGGGCCGTGCGCGGTCCGCCGCGGCCCCGCCTGTGCCCACACCCGCGCTCACGCCGACACCGGCGCCCACGCCAGAACTCACGCACACGCTGGTGGGTGTGCTGACGACCGTGCTCATGATGGGGACGCTTGTGACACTCACAGTTGGCCGACTGGGAATGAAGATTTGAATGGTAAATAAATAATCATAATATATGAATACAACATCTGAAGTACCGACTGAATGGAAACATACCATTCTTTCCGTTCCATGGGATGTATCTGCCTCTTGTTAGTCGTATTATAATTGCCACTACTCGACCGACGCTCCTCGCTCGAGGATACGTTCTGCTGCAAGGGTACAATAAATTATATACTAAACGACTCTATACGAAATTTTCAATGTGATCAAGTTCGTCATATAACCTGGCCATGGTTCAGGTGGTGCCTGTCAATCATCATCTGTTGCTGTTGCTGTTGATGTTGGTGATGCTGCTGTTGCTGCTGCTGCTGGTTGTGCTGCCCGTGAGGGTTATGTGGGTTATGCTGTTCGATCACGTAATGGCGTTCTTGAATCGGAACCATGCGCTCCCGACTGTAATCGAATTTTATAATCAGTTTCGTTTCGTCATTTAAATTTACTTGTTTTTTTTTCATTCATACGTATATTAATATATAACCTGTCTCTGGGCGGCGCTCGTCTATCTGTTGAGTACTGTGCGTATTTTTGAGCCATAGCAAATTCCCGGGGTCCCCTGAAATATATATAATTTTAGGGATGCGATGATATATACTTTATTTCTTTTGTCCGTTCCTTATAGAAAATTATTTTTTCCTATATCTTGTACTAATGCTTAATAAAAATTTACAAAGTACTGAATTCATCAGTTTCTTACCGGACTCCAAATACATTTTTAGTAAAGTGTGTACTTAACAATCAAGTCAGATGGTTTCAGTGTTCCGTGTAATGCGTCTTTTATGTAATTCTTACCGGATCTGTTCGTGTTGTTGATGATGCTGCTGGTGCTGGTGGTGTTGGTGATGCTGCTGGTGGTGTACGGGCGGCGACGCAGGTTCCTCTCGCCGGGGTACGGGGAGGGCGGGCGCCGCTGACGCCGCGTTCACTAGAGACGTGAACGCCTCGTGACCTAAGGTAAAAGATATTCATTAGTCATTAATGAAATACCAGTTTGTGTAAATTAATAAGACAGATGTTAGTGTACTAACCGGGCGGTGGATGCGAGTACGTGTGTGTATGTCTTTGTATGACGGACACGCTGTCTCTGTCCCGGCGGTGGACGAGCGGTCCGTGCTGCGCGTGTTGTCCGTGCTGCGCGTGTTGGGCGTGCTGAGCGTGGGGCTGCTCGCTGCGTCGGGCTCCACCGTGCATCTGCTGCGACGTGATAAAGTCCGTCAGCATGATCTGCCGCCGCTCGTGACCGTATGGACCTCGGGACACCGCGCCCGTACTCGGCTGCTACAGAATAATTTACTATATCATCACGTCCCCAAACGTTTGCTTTGAATCTATTGAACCTCTTATACTGTACATGCCTCTATTATTGTTATGATAACTTATAAACGAGTCGAGATAATAAGATGTATTACGTTTGAGAATGACGGTGACTGTGGCCGCGGCTGGTTGGAGGCGGCCGAGTATGCGTATGCTCCCCCTGGACTCCTCCTCTTGTAGTAATCGAAATTTCTCTTCTCTGGAAGATGGTGTGGCGCATGGACCGGAGTCCCGGCAGTTATGGAACCAGTCTTGGGGTCAGACTGCATACGCTGCGTCTCGAAACGTGACTCGACTGGGGTTCCCAGAGTGATAGAACCTTTGGGATTAGTTGGCAACTTGAGAGTCTGTCTGGGGGACGCGACCGGCTTCGGTTTGGAATTGTACTGCGTCGGTGATTCACGCTCCTGAGCTCGGTACGGCGAGTATTCAGTGTTCCGGTGCGCTTGTTGCTGTTACAGATGATAGCATTAGTATACACATACCTTCATAATAAACGGTTTATGGGACGGAAAGTTTTTTTCTATTGCGGTATAGTTATTTCGAAAAAAGTTTAATTAGTCGAAAGATTAACGTCGTGTTAATTTTGTAACTGGTCCTGTCACATTAACAGACGACAGTTTCTTATCAGGTAGTGTTAGTTACCGGCTTCGGCGGGTCATGGCGTGGTCTCTTGACGCTGAGGTCGAGCAGCGACTCAGGCGCGCGTGGCTCTATGTGAAGCACCATGAGGTCCTTGTCTGCTAGCGGCGTGATAGTGGCGCGCTGTGGAGACCGCGGGGAGTGCTCGTGTCCCGCACCGCTGACTACTGTCAGAGTGGCCAGGGACTCGTGGCCCGAAGACACCTGGGATAGGACGAGAACCGTGTTAGTAAATCCGTGTAAAACCAGAGCGTATGTTGTGTGAATAATAGAATTACATATGTATTTTATTAGTGTTGTTTTTCTTAGATTTAATACAAGGCTATAAGTAGTTTATATTCTAAGATATAAGACGTAGTGAATAGAGAAAGTGGTAGAGTTAGAGGTTGCTATAGTAACGGATGTGTATCAAATTTATTCCCGTAAGTACTAATGTACCAAAAGGAGTTAGTAAGGCTAGATGTACATTATCAAGTAACAAAACCCGCTGCTTACATTAACCTTGGGCGCCTGGTGCATAGAATGTGTGTGCGGCAGCGGGGGCGGGCGGGAGTTCTTCATGAGGCTGACCTCGATCATGTTTAGAACCACGTCGCGAACCGTCAGAGGCCCGGAGCCGTTACTACCCGCTCCTGTTGCGGAGACCCCGCTGACTCCGGTGACCCCGGCGACGCTCGTAGTGCCCGACACTCCAGTCACCGTCACCCCAGGCGGCACCGTCGTCACTCCCGTGGTTACTGACACTGCGTTCACAGTCTATAAAAACAACAAATTTCAGTACTGTGTTCTTTATACTGACCGACTAATTAAAAAAGACATCACTTCCAATAAAAGACGAACCTTAGTACTGGGCGCATCGTTTTCCTCGTCGGCTGTCTCGGTGGCGGATGAATCATATTCGTCCCTCCTATGTCTCCGGGGCGCCACAGCATCAGTCCGGGGACCCGGAAGTGGTGGGGGTCGGGGAGACTCCGCACTCGCGGTGTCCGTGTCTCCCGAACTCAGGATACTGTCGTCCGTGTCGCTGCCTCTGCTCGGATTCCTCTCACTTATCAAAGTATCGAGTTGCAGTTTCTTCCTGTACGTGAAGTAGAACGCCTTCAGGCTGGCCGGCGTCCTACCGCTGGCCGTGGCCATCCTCTCCCAGGCCGTACCGTGCTCCCTGAGAAGAGCTCTGAACCTTGCCGCCTCATCTTCGGTCGGTTCCGGGGCGGATCCGCCTTCTCCTATCGTGTCCAAACGACGTGTTATCCTTTTGAAACAGGTTAGGCAGCACTTGCTGAGGTCGCTCGGTATCTCTACAAAGTCGTATAAACAAAGTTATTTCCTATGGAATTATAATTTGTATGATGATAAAGAGGTCAAATAATTACGGAATTCATCCATGATCGGTCTTTTCAGATCCTGCGGGAGGTCGTGCCAGCGTGGAGGGAGATGTCGCAGCCGCTTGACCCTCGGCCCAGCACAGGATGGTACCGTGCACCTACTCCGGCGAGCTCTCACACATCGGCAGTGACAGCCCTCGCACACCCGGGCCCCCACAACGGAGGGGTCCAGGCCATATTGAGCTGCTTGCGACGGGGCCACCGCCCTGGTCGCCGCCGCCACCGAGCACACCGTGCATGTACTGCTCACAGGCGTCAGAGTGGTAGTGGTGCTCGCGATGGTAGAAGAAGGCGTGCTAGTGGCCTCTGATACCGCTATAGACAAAGGTATTTATTAAAATTGGCGTAAATAAACAACAGCTAAGAACAGGACGTAAATGTCTTATATAAAACAATAATAATCGATAGCTCCGGTACATGGAATCTATTCCGAAAGCGAGTAATCTCCGTTCGGCGGATCACAGTACAATTAATCCGCATCGAAATCCGAATAGCGCTAAACAATTAAACATTTAGCTGCATCGGAGATAATGCAAGCATCTGGATCAGCTCCAATATTCAGGACGTGGCTACATTTGCAGAGCGACGGATTATCGAAGCGGCTGGCAGGCTCCCCTTAATCCCCACATATATTATTTACGATCCAAACTTACTGTTGCTGTCGGTTGTGTGTTTTAATACGCGATTGACCTGTTTAATGATTTACCCGTGTTACCAACATCACACTAATCTCAATTATATAAAACGGTTCTCATTAGACGATTCGAGTTCTGCGAGTCGGTCCGACGAAGTTTTAGAGCAAGTAACAATTAAATGCAGCCCGTCAATTAAACAGAGCTGCACTTTGAGGGATTCGTTTGCTTTGATAATAGTTAGTTTGGGAGTTTTTCTGTGAGCTAACTCACTCTCCGTAACGGAACAGAACTTCAAGAACAGAGAGATCTAATTATATTATTACTACAATTCGTACAACAAGCACTAAGCGGATATATTAAAACTGTTTTTAAATTTATATAAAAATGTTAAACGCTGAGGCCGATAGGTTCTAAGATTTAATTTATAAGTCAAACATAATTTCATAATTAGTAGCATTTACAAACGCCATAGAAAAACATTAATTAATATTGAAGATAAAGTTCTCATTTGAAAACTGTATATCCAACAGATATAAACGAGCCTCTGTGTCGATTAATCTACCAATTACTGATATTTGAACAAGACCTAATTGGATCCAACTCTACGTTTTATTCCATGTAATTATACTCGGCTTGATTTTGTGCTAATTAGAGTATTCTAAAAATGGCGCCCGACGTGGGACTGTGACTATTAAATTATATCATATTGAAAAAATAAGTGATACCTATTAAGAAAAGCTATTTAAAATAAAACACATTACAAAGAAAATTACATATATAATAAATATAATCAGTACTAAAGACAATTTTGATTTATTTTTTTTCTCTTCACAAATTAAGCTATCGTATTATTATCAATCCAAATATGAAGAGCAAACCATGGAAGCATTACATTACAGTCTTAATTAGCGTCTTGTAATTGAGACTTCTTAAATAGTTGTGTATGAATAAAATGTAAACAGACAATACTGAAAACCGTACAAAAAACACCGGCATGTAACCGGTATAACCGCAGGTGACGTGACAATTCAGCTCGTCAAATATTCGTTGGTTCATAACATCATGTATTTGCTTGTTATGCAGAGCGTGTCATTTTAACGAGCCGCTGACAGGATTGTTTGTTCACGGCAAACACGGGAGACGACATCTTGTAGATTAAACGCTGCGAGCCGACAGACGATACGTTTATGATATTAATGTATTATATACATATATATAGAATGATTTGAATTCGTTAGGTTCGCTGGGAGGAGTGGGGCGGAGTTCTCGTTACGTAATGTATTGTGTGACGTATCTGTGATGATGAAGAGCCAGTCGGCAGCGAGACGGAGTATCATCAAGGGTATACGGAATGTATGTACAAAGGTCGGAACTATTTTCAGGTCTCAGTCTCATTTGATTCAATTGTCACGCCGGCTACAAAGGCGAGGGCAGTCCGACTGATTTCGTATTCCGTGTGAAGGATTACCGTGACGAGGTAAGCTTCCAGCTTACTGTTATTTTGATGTTTGAAACCTGTGTAAGTTAAATATTTCCATAATATTTGTATATAATATTTTAATAACGTCTTTTTTTGCTTCTATATTAATCGATAAGCTACGATTGTTTATTGTTATAAAAGTCGAGTTATTATTCATAATACATTTATATATTCCGTCCGTCTTGTACAAATTGACATCTTCTGTACATTAATTGAATATAAAAATGTAAGAAGCACCTCGGGGGGGATAATAGCGTTGAATAATAAAGTACGAGAGAAAGGAAATTGTTGATTTTCTTTTGACGATTGAGTGAATATTAAAATATATATATACATTCTATTTCATTGTAATATCGGAGT
Organism: Danaus eresimus; assembly: GCA_018231745.1. Taxonomy (NCBI): domain Eukaryota; kingdom Metazoa; phylum Arthropoda; class Insecta; order Lepidoptera; family Nymphalidae; genus Danaus; species Danaus eresimus. The sequence continues at coordinate 20,638 of DVQP01000002.1, forward strand.
TATAATAGACTAAAAAGCCTTCTTTAGTTCCTTGGACGATTTAAGACATATATTACAAACAAAACAACATGTTTACAATACGGTAATCAACGGTCACATTGTGATGGACTTAGAGAGGACACTCTGTGGACCTCCGCTGAGTTTTCGAAAAAAAAAATACTACTGTGAATGACTTTGTTAACTTAATATATAATATATTAGAGGGAGCTGTTCAATAAATAAGTCGGACAAGTCGATAGTCGGATGGTCGGGAGTCTACAAAGTTTGCGCAATCCGCATTTCCACCGGACGTATCTTAGACATGATCGTTAATTATCTTAAAATCTCAAGCAGCTGTAACAAAGGACGGTTATGAATAGCGGTTAGATTCGGTGTTTAAGTCTCAATGGAGCGGCGCTGAACAGGCTCCACCCCGGGGAGTCCCGGCTGGAACGACTCTTTGAACAGTACAGCATAGACACTCCACTTGTAATAACACAAGAGTATTGCATCGCCATTGTGAGCTATTCACAAAAAGTATATAGAATAAAGACATTCTATGAAGAACGAATTAAAGCATTGAAGACGAGTTTCATACTGAGAGGACTGTCTACACGGAGCCACACGCCGTGAAAACGAACATCTATTATTCCGTCATTTACAATACATTAATTTAAAAAATTAATATTAATATTTGCATTGGAGTAAATTTGCATCGGTCGTTTTCCGCGGGCTATATAAGGCTGCGTTGGGCCCGCGGCGCTCAGTCCGCCGACGGTCGGAGAGTCAGCATGTTGTCTCTATATCGCGCGTGGCTCGGCCCGAGTCCGTGCGTGGCGCGGCCGGCGCCTCCGCCGGGCGCCCACCGGCCGGTGCCGAGGCGAGCGAAGGTACCGTCACCTCCCGCCTCTCCGCCGCCGCCTTCGCCCTCCTCCAGCACCTCCAGTGAGCTGGACGTGGAACGCGTCGAGGCCCCCGAACCTCCTAAGCGCAGCGGCGCCGTGTTGGACATAGCGTCCTGCGACGGGCCGGTGCAGTTCAGCCGGGTCCTGAACGCCGCTTACCGCGAGCCACCCGCGGAGCGCTGGCGGGCCCGCAGAGCCCCCAGGCCTCCCCTACACTACTACCCGTGCAAGAGCTGCGGCTGCAAGTTCCCGTCCTACTACTTCGTGCACAAACATCGCAAGCGTTGTCACGCGGACGAACCCAACACTATGCCGGAGTCACAACAGTCCCCGGAGCCGTCCACCTCCAGCGCCTAGTGGGTCGCCAGGACGGAAGTACACGAGACGGACTCTTAATTTCTAGGCATTTGTTAAAATATATGTTTAAGCACTAAGCGGCGTTTTATTTATTTATATTTATTAAACCCTTCGAAGTTAAGGCGATGACACCCTGATAAAACTGCTTAAAGTTTAAGTTTTTCATAAAATACTAAGAAAAACATATCTCCAATACAGAAATACAAAATATTAAGATATAAAGTGAAAGAATCAAATGTTTGAGAATGCTCTCACAATCATTGTATTTGTTTTGGTCTCGTAACATAATAGTTCACATTGTAATCATAAATATATTTTAACAATTATTTATGTATCCGTCCGTATCACTTTAAAGTGACCCGGTTTATGGGACGAATACTTTTTTATTTATACAAAGCGATCCGCCGAAATCAGTTAACTGTAAAGAAATACGTCACTTACTGTTGATAATTTATACTGTTACAAAAAAACTGATTTATAAAAAGCAATAAGTGTTAAATAAAGATACTTAAGTGCCTATGATATGTGAAAATATTGAAATACATAGAAACGAATTTTAAATCGCTTTAAAATATTTGTAGTTTGAATATCAGCGTGATGGCTGACGTCTCGTTTCATACCTCCTGACCTACTTACATAACATACAGACACAATACACAGGCGGAGAAGAAAACATTCAGAGTATTTGTTACACAAGTGTATCGAAGCATATGTTGGACCACATCCGGTCAAAGTGTCTCGCATCCTTAATATACATTGAAATGTTTTGGTGGGCATGAGTATTCTAGTGTACATGCCTGTTTCGGACGTGGCGGTGGCTGCAGCCGGGGAGGTCGTCTGTGTGGTGGTAGGGGCGCTGTTCCCTCCTGGCGGTCCACTCACCACTGTGAGGGTCACTCCGCTCACCATCACGCCGGTGGCACAGCTGACGGAGGCGCCGCTCGACACCGCCGTCGTCTATACCAGGATTGAATAATTATGACCCGAAGTCCAGGAATAAAATTAATGCGACAGATATAGAGCTAACTATTTTAGTGTGTATATAATGATTCGGAAGTAATTCGATGATTGGCTCACAGTAATGACTGTAGTGGTGCTGGTGGTGACAGTGGCCGTCGGTAGTTCAGGCTGCACGGGCTGGGCCGGCAGGGGGTCCGTGGGCGGCTGACTAGAGCTGGGCTGACTGGCCGGGCTGGGCGTCCCGCTGGCGGACACGCTGCTCGCTACGGTCACGGTACTCGACACGCTCACGGTGGCCACACTCACACCGCTGGTGCTCTGCGGGCTGGTCACGGTGATAGTGCTCGAGCTTGTGATGCATGAACTCGAGCTAGAGCTGACCGAGCCCGGACAGGTGACGCTCGAGGGGCTCGAGCTGCTGGTGTTGCTGGTGACGGGAGCTGGAGGAGCGGACGAGGCCGGGGGAGGGGACGGGGGCAGTGGAGGTGTCCTCGTCATCTCAGCCCTGGAAGATAAGGCACCGTTAGGTATGGAATGTGGTAAATATGTGTATGATGTTGTCATCGCGTACATGAAACCGCAAAGGTACCGGTAGCCGGTGTAACACTCGTGGATATTATTATAGTTAACATTAATATTCCGCATCTCTTTATTCATTCGGGGTTGCCGCGGGGTAAATGGTTAACATAAAGAGTGGCGAATTGCGCTAATTATGTTTACCCTACCTCCCCCTACCGCCCACGTCCCCAGTTTCAACCGACCCCCTCCCCGCCCCTCGTCATCGCAGCTGTTTACCGCGGAATGTGGATACAGCTTTAATTAAGATTTACGACATAATTATAATATTATGATAAACAATAAACAAAGCTAAATAATAAAGCACACTTCGGTATGACAGTGCGGTGCGATTTGACACAATCGATCGCTTTTCAATTTGTAATGTCCAATAACTAAACATAATTGAACGTTTGTCTCTCGTTCGGTATTTGGCAATTAAAATGCTTCCATTTACGAGCCGTAATTAACAGTGGGGACGTTGTGCTAACAACGTACAACCCTACGAATGGATTAACCGGCTTTTAGACTGACGTTTTGCTTTGTGTTCAGAACGATACCGTTATTGAAAATGTTATATTTATATTTCATTTATTACTTTTTTATATGGTCCCTGTAAACGAATCCTTTTGTTTCATTGGAAGATAATTAATAAGAGAGGTGCTATGGTTATTTTAAGAGGCGTAATTGGTAAGTTTATTTTCCAAAATATTATGTTCCCAAGTGATAGTTATAATTAAAGTCTTTATCAATAAGTTATATGATTATACCTATTTCTGTTATGGCTTGAATTTTTCGATTGGTGAGCGTTTTTAATTAAGGCAATTAAAAAGATGGGCCGGTGCTGTTTGCGGAAAAATCTAAACAAGCCGTTATGAGGAAGCGGCTTGGTGGAAAGGGATGACTGGGGAGTCGATGAAATTAAATGTCGATGAATTCATCATGCTATGTAATTAAATTAACCTCGATGTGTTCGTCTTGATATTTTTTGTTGAGATATAATAATAAAAAGAAACCCTCAAACCAAACGAAACTAGCCAAACCAACAAATCTTTATTCATTAATAACACAATAAAGTCGATAGCTAGGCTCCGTCCCGCGGGACTCCTCTCCAAATAATAACGTGAGTGATTGTCAACACACGCACGAATATCGCGCCATTATTATTCTATATTTTCTTACTCAAAACAACTCCCGCCCTCCCCATCTCCAGAGACATGAATTAATTATGCTTTTTTATTACACACACTAACATTGTACACACACTGTACGTATGTATGTATGTATGTGTGTATGTATATTTATGCGGTTTACGATCACTAATTCAACTACGAGCAATCAAAAGTCAAGAATCTCCTCGACAGAATCGAGTTTTGATTTCAAAAAGTGGCAAAACGGGTAGAGATTCCTGAAAAATTATAGAAACATTTATACAATAGACAGACAAGAGCTGTTCAAACAACTTGAGTGGATTGAACAGAGAATATGAATTACAAACGATTAATGTAAGTAAAAATGTTCGTGATCTCAAGTTCATAACTTCGAGTGAAGTCAAACAGACGTCCGAACAAAAAATATACGGCGCGGGCCATTTTAACATTTTATCAAGATTACATTTCGTAGTAGAAGTAGCGTTTTAACCAAATTATAAATTTTTTGATATCAACCTACCATTGGTTCAACGTAGTCGACCAGCAAACTGTATTCTCATTTCTCTATATAATAACAATGTCACAAAGTCCGTCAGCATCCCAGCCCAATGGTTCTATTTAACGTACCCTGTCAGCCGTTAGGTTAGGTCTCTGTTAGGTATCTATCTGGGTACGAGTATATTGACATCCCGATTGTTACGGTCATACGTAGCGTAACAAATTATTACTGATTTATATATCTATATATTAATTACACATGACGTAGGTCTCTCTGTATTATTTACAAAACATTAATTGACAATTGTTAATTAATAAACAATTAAAAATATTTTGTTTGCGTCAAAAGTTGAAAACGGTAAAAACGAAATAAACGTAATATGAGACCATTGTGAAAGTATAAAATCTCTTTGAATAAATATAGTTTTAATATAATTCAACATATTAAATGAGACTGCGAATACAAAACATTTACGGCAGCGAAATCCCTGAACGTTATATGTATACGTATACTATAATCCATACTACTGTTAGTGTCGGATAATTAATTTATGAATATAACCGTTACCGCACTCATCACCCGAATGATTTGCTAATTGTGTTTGTGTTCACAGCTTTATACAGTCTAAGGTTCTATATACACTAGCGACAAGGGTTCGTTTTTATTTACTTAACGTTACCGGACTAGTCCCATTCACCACAGCCTGAACAATTTGTTAACAGCAGGTCAAAACAGTTCGATCACCTCGAGGAACATAATCAAAAAATCGCATAAACCAAAATAAATAAGGAGGGTTAAAAAGAAATAGAACAAATAATAATAAAAACGTCTGCATTGAATAATATAATGAATCAATCAAGATACGTCTTTTAATTTTGAATGTTTTTTTTTTATAAACTCTTATAACATTCGCAATGGCTCCAATGAGCAAGCAGAGCCCTGATCATAGAGATAGTGTATGATAGAGTCGACAAAGCGAAGCGAGTCAAGAGGTCGAACGAGTGCTAAAAACGAATTCACAAATATGTTGATTTACATTGAATATTAAAAACATTAAAATTTTAATACCATTACTAGAAAAGTAATAAAAGTATTTGTTGTCAACAGAAAGCATTCACAGATGATGAAAGCTGGTCAATTCTATAATATATTAGCTCTGTGATCAGAAATATATAACTCACATATACAGTATAAGTGATAGTAGTTACCGGACGTTCGCATATAAATATAGAAAAAATATAACAGATAACGAAACGAAGCATGCCACTCTACATCAGGAACACCCTGTATAACATTCCTCCACACTATGTACTTAGTACTTACATAGATTTAGAACTGACCTATCTTTAAATTCAAATTCATTAAAGTACACTTTGTAGAAAGATCTGATTCATATCATAAGCTTTGGAAACTAAATAATCTTACTAACATAAATATAAGATTTTTATTAATTACATTTATTAATTGATAATATGACATAATATTACATCTATATTTTACCAATAGTATATACATATATATAAATGTATATTCTCAGTTGTCATAACTCTTTTGTTCTCATTCATCTTTCAGAATCCTTCACCGAATAAAAACAAGTACAAACCTAAAAGCATTTTGGATCAAATCATATCAGTTGAGACGGTTAAAATTTGCATATGAAATATATCTATATATATTGAAATTGATTAATTTGACAGTAAAAATATAAAAGCGACAATGATTTTCGATTCATAACCTTGAACCCGACTTTAACTGAAGTACCAGCTAGTTATTACAATATAGAACTGGAATGTAATATCAGTTACACAAACAGCCTTGTGTGCTGTAGCCAAAAGATGACAATAAAATGTAACTAATTTTCTTTGGAGCATAAAATAATAGCAAACAAAATTAAGATGCCTCTATGGTAATAACTCCAATCATTTGTTCTCGATGGCATTTTAATTTTGCTAAGATATCATACACATCATTCACATAACAATAATTCAAACATTCGCTATAGCTTCATTAAATAAACCCTAAACAAAATGGCCGTAGTGAACAGGGAATTATCCTTGCTTAACGTTTTAAAGTTTTTCGGGCATTTACGTGACTGATGATGGAGTAACGTTGTCGAATTCTGGTCTACAACTACTCCTATTCAAACCTTTAAAAACTACGTAGTCAGTCGATTTGATAATAGATGGCGCTATGAAACACACAACTAGAAACGAGCCGGGAACGAATAAACCAGCAGAGGGCGCTTCTAATGATAACCAATAAACAAATCTATGTCAAAAAAACCTATTTATATATCGTTGTAACATAAACTGTAAGTGACATTGTGTTAGAATATTCATAAACTCAGACAATAGTTGCTGGATTAAATGTTAAGTACGTTAATAACATGCAACTGAGAGGGAATTGATTAGACAATTACAATTCAAGCAAAATATTTTTAATATTTTAGGACGGCATACGAGCAGCAGTCCACGACGTGGAAACACCCAGATTACATATTATATATGTCGATCATGATTCTTGATGTTAAAATAGGAAAAATCTTATTCTAAAAAAATCTTATCTAGTCTAATCGGATCCGTGACCGAAGACACTTCATCACAACCTTTATGGAGTTGTTCTACAAGCCTGTACATTTTACCAGAAGTATGTGAACTTTAAGACTAAGTTTGCAGTCAATAAGCTGCTATTTTATAATTATCTTTCCTTAATTATTATGATCATTAAGACGATGATCTTATTGTCCATATATATTTTCAATATCAACACCATTCAATGATCAGGTGTGTCTGAATGTATGGCGTGTTTATGTATGTATGACTGTTTGTACGTGTTTAGGTAGGTGAATGACCTGGCGGTCGCGGGGGCGGCGGGCGGCACGGGGATGCAGTTGACAGGCTCAGACAACTCCTCCATGCACGACTCCTTCTCAGCACCACGAGATCCTGAGATATAGCACACAATATAATAAATGAAGAAGAAACATAGCAAACCATTGTGGCATAAAACTCTTTAAATTGTTTGTTCTAATAGTGTGATATGTCATAATGAGATTAAAGTTCTAAAAAACGACCAGACCTTACGCTAGAATGTATCGATTCATTACTAAGAAAGTTTGTTAGATTACAATGTTTTGTATTACAGACATGGCAGAATATATAACAACTAATAATTTTGATTGCATGCGATGTGCTACCTTGACTTCGCTGTAAGCGTGTGGTGACACCAGCCGGCAGTTCGGGCTCCGGTGCAGGCCTCGGGCGAGCGTGACGACGAGGACGAGGCTTGCGGAGTAACTGTTTATAGTTCTCGGCCTTCTTTGACAAGTAGTAGAACCTGCAGAAAGAAAACTTATCAATCTGAGGCAGTATAAACCTGATAATAAACTACAAAACAATTATTCGATTTCAATTTACATTTTAAACAACATTTAACTTCTACATTACAACTAAATTGTAATGTGTTACATAAAAATGCACTGGAGTGAACAAATTGAAAGAATAGTGCATAAAAATAAATTGAGTATTATAACTAGGGCAATAACTTTGATGATGGCATAATGTTATTCATAAACAAAAGCCATACCTGACACAATCACGAACACTCTTCCTTGGCAGGAAGGATGCTATCTGCCCGAAGTTCTTGGGATGCTGCAGGTACTTTTCCCGGAACAGTTCTCTCTCAGCCGGAGTCCATACATTCCGTAGCTGGAGACCTTTATGTTCAGCTTCCATGTCCATACAGCGCTCTACAGCCAAACAATACACATTAATAACACTATCAACTTCCAGTGAAATGATATGTTTAACATGTGGTCTATAATAAAAACTTATGTTAGTAAATGTTTATATTGGCTATTATACATTATTGGTATTAAGTTAAGAACAAATAATATATCACGAATAAACAATTGCCTTCAATCAAGTCAATATCACTATCAAAGCTGATGATTCTTTTAATACATAAACAATGTTGTATTAGTGGAAAAATTACAAAAATATTACCAATTGATTAAGAGTACAGTAATAAAGTGGTAAAATTAATGAACTTTTAAACTACAATACAATAGAGTAATTACAAACTCAACAAATATGACTGGTCCTAAGTAACTTAGGAAATTTTAAAACGGGAAAGAATTTAAGTATAAGTTTAAAGATCAAACTGGGATATTTAAATATATAATTGGTAAATTGTTAAGACAGTTTTCATTTGGAATGAAAGTGTGTACGCATGTACAGAATATAGATGTATGGATGTTCGTTAATCTTTCATACAAAAAGTAATAAATGGATTTTAATAAAACTAAAAGTTATCACAACTGAGACTACATTTAAGATATCGTGACTGAGACAACAGAACAAGACATAAGTGCAATTAATTCCCTAGGTATCACAATATACCAGTTTTATAATGTATGAATCTTTTATGATGACATTCATATTGTGTCATTGTCATTGATTGCCATATCGATTATTTTATTATACTTCATACTGTCTGTCAAGATCTAAAGTCCACGTGACGAGTTGACGGGGATAAGATGGGTTTCATATGGTGTTTGCTGCATGTGGTGGTAGATACTGACTGTTGGTGTCCAGATGGTGGTGGTGGTGGTGATGCTGGTCGCGTGTTCTCAACAGCGGTGGGACGACCGTCAAGGAGCGCATTTTCTTGTCTTCGTGTTCCTGTTCATGGAGCCCGTCAGCTATCTCCTCCAATTCAGCTTCAGACTTCACTCGAGCCCCGAGACGGTTGAATCTCTCACGTTCTTCACGCTGTTTACGGAGCTCCGGAAAGACCTAAGAAAAGTCAAGATTGTTTTATAAAAAGTTCTCATTTGTGCCATAAGATATACACCAATTTAATATAGTTAAAAGTAGACCCCAAAACCTAATCTGATTTGCGTGTTGCAAAATTATGTATGTATGAACAATTGTTTAAATATTCGTTTTAAAAACATCACTAGTAGTCGACGGTATATGTATTCCGCCCTATTATTTCGTATTTTAACATCACCCTCATTTTTGAGACTCATAAATCGTGGTTGAAACATTTTGGTAACTATAAATTAATATAGCAATTTATTCAAACTTTATTATGTACTTTTCTTACATATGATGTATGACTGACCTTTTCAAAAAATTCTCTGTTCCTGGCGTCCTTGGCCTTTCTCTTCTGCCCCATCTCCAGCCGCTCCACTCTCCTCAGCCAGTCTGCAGCTCGTCGACTGTATTCTTCAGTCAGGGCATCTTCACGCTGTGACAACAATAAACAATTAATATTATATATCAATCGTTTACATACTCTTTAACTAACAATATCTTTGATAATAACCTTATATACATTTAGATCTTATGAGATGGTTCCCAGTATTCCTTTTTTTCTATGTTATAATATATATGTAAGTAAAGTGAGAACTATTAAGTATTGATGGTTTTTTGTAATAAAATACTCATATATGATATAATAGACTTTATTTTTCTTCACTCCAATCTTCCATAGGTATAATTATTAGCATATGTGCAAATTTTATGATGTCTTTAATGTATAGAAGATATGATCTAGCTGTATGTGAACTATTCCAACCTTCTCCGTCTCGAGCCTGATCTTCCTGAGATGGTCTGCGAGTCGTTTCCTGAAGGAGCGGTGTCTTCGTATATTGTCGTGATAGACTTGTGTGTCCTGGGGCTGATTATACAGCGGATAACTCACGGACGGACCCAGGTGGGAGAGCACAGCGTGCGCTGATGCGGCCTGGACATCAACAACATCATCAACAAAGTTCTTTATTATTAAAATAAATATTTCAATGATAGCATGTCAAACACCTAAGTCAAGACCCCGGAATAAGCCTGATGCTGTTTATATGATACCATTTACATTAAATTATTTTGCCATATTAGATGTAGATTGCATTAAAATCATTGAATTTATATAACAATAACAATACTGTTACATTATTTATGTAATTAAAAATATTTAAATGATTAAACATAAAGAAACACTATCCCTTTTCAATAATTTCTGTTTAGACTGTGTTCCGGCCACATCCTCTAAACTATAGATATTTAGCAATAAATACTGGTTTATTAAGAAAAGACTAAAGGAATGATTAATCTTGGTGGTACATACATAAATTGAAGGTATATTAGCCATAAAAACAATATTCACTCACATAGAATATATATGTAGTGTGTATGTGAAAGCAACAGGTGATGTTATTTTTAACATTGGCTTTATAAAACAATATGATGATTGTGAATTGATTTAGATTTTAGAAAGAATGTTTTAAATATTGTACTGAACCTATTAATGAAACTGTCAAATGAAATAGAAAAGCATGTTCATACCGCTATATTTAATTGTATATATTATGTATCTGAGATTCAATATAACTCCACAACTGACTTACTAGTCTATGTCATAATATTTCTAAAAGTGCCATAGCATTTAAGGCCAACCATACAAATGTTCGGTTCAGTATATGTCCTGAAGTATCATATGATTATTTTTGGTTGTTGAATGTTATACTCACCCTCTTTCTATTATCAGCGTAGATGCACTGTGCCAGGCTCCTGTGCCTGGGCGGCGCCTCTTCGGGCTCCTCGGCGCGGGCCGGCTTGCTGGCGCTCTGTTCCAGTTCCTCCTGCTTCTTTTTCAGTTTCAACAGCGTCTGCTCCGATAGCGCCATTTCCCTGTCCACCTGATATACAACATGCAATCAGTTAGGTCGAATTTATGTAAAATGTTCACTTTCATTGAAATAATGGTAAGGGTAACCTGTTGCTACAATCAACAAGTATTGAAATATCGATTGAACGGAAAACGAAACGGGAGATATCGAGAGCATCGGAACTTATATTCAATATAAGTAATTATAAGTTCATTCAAAGTTAATTTATAAAATAAATAGACGATCGAACAGTTTTAAAGGCATGTAAAGAATAAGATTGCGAGTGTCACCTTCGATATTTGTTGCAGTAGGTCATCCTTGGTGGTGCGGAAGCTCTGGTCCTCGACGGTGGGCTCGGAGGGAGGGTTGGGAGACAGAACCTCCACGCTGTTGTTGTACGTGTTCATTACTGGCTCCTGGAAGTATAGAGAATACGTGACAGACGATATCGATATCGTAGAATGATACATGGTTTAATAAATAAATATGGTAAGTAAGACTGACCCTGGTGTCGACCCGGAGCGGCTGGTGCGTGGCGGGTCGCTCAGCCGACAGCCTGATCTTCTTGAAGGGCGGCGGGTCCGGATGGTGGGCGGGCGCGGGCGGCGGCAGGTACGCAGACCCCAGGAGCGACATGCGCGCGCCCGCGCGGTACTCTCCCACCGCGCCGCCGCCGCCGCGGCTGTAACTGTCTCTAACCGACACAACAACAACATGCATTTTATTGACGTCCGTTACTCACACACACGCAACCGACACATACACTCTGATATATAAACACATGTATATACATATTCATATGAAATTGTAATCGATTTTCATAATTGCGCAGGTTTCGCCCCTCTTATAAAAATCAAATGAGATATCGTCCTACTTTATCGAGGCATTGCTTTTTATAGAGTCCAGGTCACTGAGGAATGAGGATTAACAAAACAATGCGATTCACACAACTGGAGAAATGTTCTCCTTTAAGCTTTATACTAAACTTGAAGGATAATTGAATCGAGATGTTATTCTGTAGGGAGATGAAATGTTATAATATGCGCACTTGCATTCGTCTTCGTATAAAGCCTGAACGAATTATTATCGACTTGTTGCTTGCGGAGTTATGAGGTTCCAGAACTTTCTCTCGGACGTATAATCTTTACTATACACGATATAGAGATAACGGAATTTATAAGAATATATTGTTTTACATTAAAATTGAAATAACTATTTGACATCGCTCTAAAATGGATTGGCATGGTTCAGAGTTGTCAGATAGCTAGCTTTATAACTAAATAAAGCCATAGCATAAATAAAAAATGCTTCCTTTTATTTAAGGTTTCACGAAAAACACAAAATATATGAAAAACCGCCACAGATTTTTAACCTTTCCAGAAGTTGTACGAACTATGGTAATTTATTCTTATTGTCACATTGGAATAACTCTATCGATTAATGATATGTGAGAGAAGATGTTACATGTTGCAGTTTCTAAGGCAAACATTTTTCTTAACATATAACCAATACGATATAATTTTTCAGCCATTTTGATAATCTGTGACAATGGCATTGTTTACTGTCATTCAGAGTGTCATTGTTGATTCATATATTTGTTATAATGCCCTTAAAAACGTTTTAAGCGGTACGGATATATTATAATATTAAGACAGAAGGCCAAGGTTACGACGTAGTGGATGTCTGAATCGGAGCTCGTCCACGCTGACCAGCACGCCCCCATAAGAATTTAAATTTCATCATTTACATCGTATGTGCTCAAAGGAATTCTTGCTTAGTCTATATATACGAGATCGCGTGTGTGCCAAAACAATATAGATGCGCACAGATGTCTGAATATGTTTACTCGAAATCAGGTGATTCTTAATTTTTGATTTTAATTGATTATATATTTTTTGAAAACCAGAGTTATCTTCAAATCCAAATGCAACAAACGACTCTCCATCCACACGTGTTGATTTCGTTTTAAATAGAGAAGATATTTAAGAAGAATATACTGGCTAGATTTTTATGTGATTGTAAATTAAATAGTTGAGTTATCTATACAAATAAATAAAATTGTAGTGTCTGTTTGTAATATTGATAAAACCGTCTTTTACAACATGCATATGAATATTAATATGGTACGCACACCAAAAAATTTCATTTTTTACAATTTTTGTATGTCTGTCTGTCTTTTTGCTCCGGCTAATCTCTGAAATAGCTGGATCGATTTTTAAGCCACTTTGATTGGCAAGTAGCTAATGTAATAAGGAGTATCGTAGGGTATTTTAAAAAAAGATCCGGAACGGAATCTATGTCTCGAAATTATAACAGGCGAGTGTTTTTTCATTGTGTCTTATTATTTTTCTTAAGCAGACGGAGTCGCGGGTAACAGCTAGTACATTATTATTCAATAATGTTTCAGTTTGTATGTATGTGTGTGTGTGTGTGTGTGTGTTTGTGTTTGTGAATTTATATTTATGAATAGCTATAATTCTCATGTGTTTCGTCAGTAATCTAACTGGGTAGCCGGAGATATTCTGATTGTGGGAATGGGAAATTTATTTACATTGTTTGTTTCAGATATAGTTGTGTAAAAAACATTTAACACAGAGAGTAATTTATAATTTATAACGTGGATTGTAATGGATGTAATGTTATAGGCTAGAGTTCACGTGAAATAGATTATTGTGATGTGTTCAAATACGAAAAAGATACAAAATCGGTCTGAGGAGCAGATCTCTAATATAAAATATATTCACTAGTTTTGTATACTCCTTCATGAATGTAATTATATTATATTGCTAACTGGCACCTTCCTAGTTCCAATCTGTGATAAATGAACACTGTCCTTTTCGACATGACATACATTGATATTACACACACACAAACATTTATATACACATAAATAATTATATATGTAGGACGGAGCGAGCCAAGGGTAACAGTATCCCCGGATGTAGGTATATGTAATAGGCACCTGTATGATAAAGCGGCGGATCCATATCCGGGCTGGTGCACCCGGAGCTGAGCGGGCGGGTAGGGCGGCGCGTAGGGCGCGGCGGGTCGCGCCGGCGCCACGCCCGCCTGCTTCCCGCCGTACGCCAGTGCCCCGTGCCCGTGCTCTGTTTGTCCGGGCCTGTGTGGTGACACAAGAAGATCATTTCTTCAGTACGATCGTACACACAACACAATCATCAAGACGCGATTGATTTCAACGGTCACATCTTGGGTAACGGAAGTGACGTCATAAAGATTATACTATTTATAAGTTGCTATTCTAAAATCTGTTTTTAAAGGTAACATGTATCATACGTCCGATGAGTCACTGGCTCGGAACGTGTCGAATGACTGGACTTTGAGGTTGACGGACTAAATAATTCCGTGCTTAAGTCATAAAAGGCAAGTGGAGGGCCTATCTGACATATGTATTATATAAAACAAAACAAAACAAGCAAACAAACACACACAACACCATAATGATTATCATGTCGTTCAAGAATTAACCTAATTGTAAATATTAACATTTTTTCGTTTCTTATTTTGTACAGGCAGTAGCAATGTCATTGAAGTATAGTTTTTTGGGACCGTTGTTAGTGACTGAATACCTTCTGAGTCACGATGTAGCACTGTTTGCTATGACCCATATCAAATAGCTGCTGCTTGAAGGTCATACGAGAGCTCAAGGGTAATAACACCGTATTGACTGATTACGTTCAATTGCAATATAATTTGCTTGTTAATTAATTCAATTCTAATACGTAATTGCCTCTTACTGAACTGTTAATGAACACTACGGACCGAAAATGTTCAAAATATATGTATTAATTGCTCAGTACTGAGTCACGGGCATCTACACTTTGAGTAAACAATTAGCGCTAAGTTAATAACTATATCCGTTAAAGAAACATCTTTGTTAGAAAAATCTTAATTAATAGATCGTTGGACGTCTTCATTTGTTACAGAAATAGTCCGTAGTAAATATTTAATAATATTAAGACGCATCTGGTACGAAATGTTCCGATGTATTTTATGTGTTTATCTGAGAACCTAACTAATTGAATATATAATGGTAGAGTGGTCGATCGATACATAGCTTTCGAAGCAGAATACATAGAAAGCAAACTGTTAAGAAGATTTCACTCTACAAATTATTCAATTCCTGCTTTAAACCTACGTACTGTATAAGTAGCTTAGTTTTAACCATCGTATTTTAAGCCCACTTCAAACCTACGTACGTTTTAAGTAGCTTATGCTTCTACGTATACATATATTGTTTATTATATTGATGAATTCATATGCACTCGGCGTTCTCTGTTCTTGAAAACGATGGAACACTAAGCTATTGAAATAATAAAACGTCCGCCTTATATTAAAATATTAATGATTTAAAGAGCATCCAATTAGCAGGATTTCCGTATAGTCTAGTCTGTTCGTATATAGAAATATAATTCTGAGTGTATCTTTAAAGTACAAAATTATATGTAGTATTTAGTTTAATTCTGAATATCGTAACTCATAGTTGACAATAGAAGAAGTACGTCTTTATTTTAATACAAAACT
Organism: Danaus eresimus; assembly: GCA_018231745.1. NCBI lineage: Eukaryota > Metazoa > Arthropoda > Insecta > Lepidoptera > Nymphalidae > Danaus > Danaus eresimus. The sequence goes on from DVQP01000002.1 coordinate 36,259, forward strand.
TGGCCACAATAAGGAGACATAAATGCTGTATTCAAAATCACAAATTTAAACATAAAAAGTATTAGTTGTATAAGATTATAGAGCTGTGTTAATTATAACTAAGGTCCGACATAAATCGATATTAGAGTGGTAAGAGCGAACATCGGGGTTGTTCTTTATATACATATAGTATATAGGGTCGGTGTTATTGTTCAGCAACGCTCACAGCTGTATATAGGACCACCCACGATCAGCTATTTTGTAAACAGCTGATTTTTTTCTCAGTTTGCATATCAAAGGTGTCGAGAGAGCAATATCAGTCGATTGTTTTTATGCAAACGGATGCAATGTGTGTGTGCCTATTTTTTTTAAAGTTTCGTAACGTACAAAAAAGATTGATTTAATTATAAGTTAATAGTAATTTTGAAGTTAAAGAGTTATGGATTGTATTTATTGGCGCTCTAATGTGAATCGTTTGATCTATCTACCATACATATTTAATACATTATGTTTATGCATACTAATTAATTATGTTATAAATTGAATTAGCTAGTACGTAGTGAATTGAAGTTCGTCGCAACTCTAAAGGAATCAATTCCTAGTTCAGAAGACTTCCATTGAGAAGTTTAGTTTTTGTGTTGGAAGTCTCGTATAGTATAGGTATTAACTAATTTCCTATGCCAACATTCTCCATCGGACCTAAATAACTGAAGCAAATATAATTTGTATGGACTTTCTTATGTTATTAGTTCCTACTCAGACTGTATAACTTCGAAATTTCTAAAGTCTATCTACTAGCTTTTGAAGGGTCCACCCATCTTATAAAATATTAACGATTCTTGAAAATTATTAATATAAGTTTCTAAATGTTCAGAAACATGAATTCAATGAATATATAAGTGTATAATGTGTTATAAAACGAATTAGGTATACCTATCTTAATTTGATAGTTTTTATGATTAATAAAGTATAGTAACCGTGACTTATTCTAAGATTAAAATTATATAGAATAGATCTCTGCCTTTTTCATTTCTGTCTTAGCATTATATAATCGATAACTACAAAACTACCTATAGAATCGATTGATGTTTTGTTGAATTAATGTAATATCTACGATAAATGAATGAATTACCTAAGTGGTACCATCAGTTGACGCTAGCTTGCGACAGTTTCGAATATTTGTTTGTCTTTATCCGCATTTTCTGAAATGTTTCAAAGGATGTTGATCAATTTTTAAATTTCCAGATAAGAATTATTAATTCATAAAGCTTTGCGTTTCAAAATAAACTAAAATATTGGCGCACTTAATATATTACAGTTATTTTATTATATACTTAAATAAAATTGGCATAATATAACATCAAATTATTGTTACTAGGATGGACCGTACTTAATAAAGTACTTTCTATTCTGTTATAACGTACGAGCGACAAAGTCACCGTCGATAACATGACGGAGGCGACCGGGGAAGCGAACCAGCGACCGCAGGGCCGCGGACTGCGACAAGGTCGTGCGTGACTCACTACAGAACCATATGTACAGTACATAACGATCGAGTTGAAAACTATCACACGCAGAGGCGATGTCATCTAAATATATTTGCCGTTAGTTCATTAAAATTTCAACTAACTGATAATTCGACATGTGTCAGGGAAGGGAACAGTGTCAGGTCATGTTTAGCATACACCGGTCAAAGACCCGCATGCATTATGCATGCACGGATTGAGATAAGCTACCGATGAAATTAAAGCTAACCGGACTTTGACGTTATTGGACAGAACAAATAGATTCTAATTACGATTGTCCTTTGATGATGACAAAGACACCGCTGATCGCTGTTTATAAGCACTTGGGTATCATTGTAACTCTAGCTAAAATGCGACATTTCCATTTAGTTCGGTTTATATTAATTTAAAGAACAGTCAATGCTCGGCTCTGACATTTGAATGTTTTTATTTATGATTCGCGGTCCGGTAACTACCGGAGAGAACAAACCAAATGCAAAATTACGGAACTGACAATATGAACTGAATTCGTATTGATCGCGTGCTAGATAAACATTGTAGAAAAGTTTAATTCCCAAGTTAACACAGATAGCTCCGTTAAGATGTTTACGAAGGTCGGTTTTCTAATATTCAAATGTAAGTTTTATAACGAGCACGGAACTGGCTCGCCGGACTAATATAAATTTAGATGTATGTAAATATTGACGCTAACTCCGTCAAGGGATTACGACTTCCTAGCATCCCGTGACATCAAAGAAACAGCCAAAATATAACTACATCACGGGGCTGTTCTAACTAACTGTTATGTGTTTTTTCCGTTCCATTATAGCATTCCGAAATAACAGGAAACAAACAGCTAGGAACATGATAGCAGATGTTTACAGCATTGTCACACGTTAGCCATGCTATGCTATGCTACGGTGTGAAGTGGTGTGGTAGAAGGAGGATGTCTTTTGTATAGACGAGTGAAGAACTCGGGCGGCGTGAAGTGATTTAGTGTCTGAGTACTCACAAAAATAAATACTACACTTTCTCATCTCGGTCACCTTTCAAACGATACTCATCTCATATGTCCGTCGTTCTAAACTGTATTCTAAGACGAGGGTGAATAAAGTTCATTAATTATTTGACGGACGTGTACATTACGTCGTTTCGCTATTGCTCGGCGATGCGTCACAGCATGGCGAGCGGGTCATCGTGCTAAGCTGCTAGTCGCTAGTATAACAACTTTGTTGATCCGATGTATGTATGTATGTATGTATGTATGACTACAGTCGTGCGCTGTTGCCAGCCAGTCGCGAAGGTCACTCACTCTACACGACACACGTATGCATGTGTTCGACCTCGCACACACAGACAAACGTTCACACACATTGAATACGTAGGATTTACCGCGTTTCTCTTGAACAGTTTATGATGTTGCGTATTTTTACATTAGTTGCATATAAATATTTGTTTGTTAGAGTGTATTTGCCCAATTGTCGAGTAGCGAGTGACGTCAATGGCATTTTGAGATACAAATGTGCCTTTGCTTTTATATATCACAACATAAAACACTAAAACATGAGCAATAGATTTCGTAACACGATTCTTGTATCCTCGTGAGGGGCCTAGAAGTTTCTACAATTGTCTGTAAGACAAGGTGACCTTGACGACTTTTATTATTTGATTTGCAAGAGAAAGAAAATTAAAATTTAAAGTCATAATATAGAAACATTATAATTTTTTCATATAACATAAAAACTTATTCCATTGCTATAAATTCTAACACCATGTGGTTATTTATTTTTGTTAAATGCTAATATTGTTGAAGTATGTTCATCTACTGCATACTACTATAGCATAATGTAAACATTCGATTAACCGCAATTAGCTTTAAAGAATCTGACTTAATTATAATAATTAACGTCAATTCCAGGAACAAGTAATATGTTTGTACAAGATAATATTTTGTTAATGTGAAATTTAGAGCGGAGATTTTTTTTCTGAATTGGTCCGTGAAATGCGTGCACTTTCACGTCCATAATGCAAGGACAATATATATATATTACATGATAATGTTAAAATAAACTATTATAAACGAGTTGATTTTAATCTATCTTTAGTCGAAACCCTTCAATCGCTGCTCCAAAGGATTTACACGGAGGGAATTTATTATTTTACCCATATTCATTGGCTCCTTTCACACACGCGTATAAAATACATTAATGTGTGCGCGTGTGTATGTGTGTTAAGGATTTGGATTCCACAAACGTATGAAGTATGAACAGTACAGTCTCCAGGTTTATTAGTCAGTAGATAAAGCGGTGAGGTTGAGTGAACAACTTTATCGCGCTATTTATAAGGCAGTTAGAACGAAATTAAATAACAATGACATATAACAATCCAATACACGAAGCCGTATGTCCGAAGTGCTAATTTTCCGTATCCGTCTGTGGAGAACGAAGATTTTAACCATATTTTCTGACGGAGTGACGTAGTCTAAATGTATCCGAATTTTTAAACAATCAACTCGATTTAAATTTTTTTTTTCTTTCCGCCGATTTATAAGTATGCATATGTATGAATGGATCGAATATAAATTATAAGTTGACAAGGGCAGGTAGTTAGTAGGTGCAGTAAATTATATAATTTGAGCGTCAGTCTCCCGCTATAATGAAAGGGTTCAGGTTTATACCGAGATGACGCTATTTTTAAACCAAGTTCGTTCCCATTTTTAAGACGTGGTATTACATGAGGTAGGTTTCGGACTCCATGGTTGTTTGAATACACATACCGATGACATTTTAAAGAGGGTTTCAATTGTATAGTAATTACGCTAATTAAAGAGATCTTATAATGATACGGTTATGGTCGGATGACTTTACAATGTGACTAGTAAAACGTAATAAACGTTCCGTCTCTAAACCAGATTATTTCGTTAAATTAAAATTGAAAGATGCTTTAGTTATTTCCGATTCACCCTGTCCCGGAAACGAACTCTGACTACTAAAGATTTTATATTAAGATATGAATCAATACTGTAGTACTATATAAGATTCGCAGCGTCACACAACGTCCACAAAAGATGTCAGTCAGGGAATTTTTACGTATTAGTAATTTAAGAAAAAAAAAGTGTTATTAAAAACGTAATACGATTGACCTACGAGTCTAATAAAATACTAAACATTACTTCTGTTACAGGAACATTAATTCATATCTTTATAATAATATTCTTTGAGCACGTGGCAGCACGTGGGGAGGCGCCGTCCTTGACTGCGCGCGCGCATTTGTCGTCGCTCCAGCTAATTCAGACGTCTCCTGCTACAGCTATTTTAGCTATTTTTATAAATAGTTTATTATAGTTCATTTTGAACACAACTTTGGACCGAAATGGAATGAATAACTTTTAATAATATATAACATAATTCAGGGGGTTATATAGCCGTTGGCAGATAGACTATGAATGAACCGTTTTATATGTTAAACCACATATGGGTCTTTTGTCCAGACCTCCGGCTGACAATTCGAAGTTCTATCTGATAAGCTCATCTTCGCTAGTCGAGAGCGTCGGATCAGCAGAAAAGCGTGTAAGATTAACCGGATATTTTATTTTTAACGCGAACTCTATACGACACATGTATTCGGCAATAACACGCGTATGTGCAATGCAATAATTATTTATAATGAAAACAATGAAATTATATAAAATAATCGGATGGTTCGATACTAAAACACTGTACGGTCGGCTTAGTAACAATAAAACGCTTCGTCAATAGTTAGGTAAGAATCATAACAAAGGAATATTCCTTTAACGAAATAACATGTTTATTCCATTTCAGCAATGGGAAGTCAAACTAGAGGTGTAAATTCCCTTGATAATTTAAAATATACACAACATAGAGTGCAGAGAAGTGTTTATGTGTAAGAGCGCTTTCAGTTTGATTGCACCAGGGGTTCCTGAGGAAACTCCAGGGGTTCTTGACAGATAGACAGACAATGAAGTGGTTATAAAGACTATATTTTCGCAGTTTGAATTAAGGAAGTCTAAATATACCTGTTACGAACATTGCCTACCAGACAGTTAACGGTCAGACCAACCGAGTATGATATGCTATGCATTTGTGTAATCTATTATAATCTTAAACAAAGTAAATGTTTGTTTGTGTCGCAAATACCGCGACATTTGCAATCGTGATGTGTATGGTTGACCCCGGGGAGTACATGGCTCGGGTCGTGTGATTACGAGAATCATTTGTGTGTCTGTGAACATACACAGACAGTCGTTGTATAAAGCAAATGTACAATCGACGTACAATGTACAATTGAAGTTAAAAAGGCACAATCTTTGTATAATTTTTTTTATATGACGTTAAGGAAAATTACTTCATATATTTATGTCATTCATCTTTACAGATATGATATTGCTGCCAAAAAACCACATTATCTAGAATGTCTTATTAGTTCCATTATTTAGGACTTATCACTTTCACCAGTGAGTTTGTAATAAAACTGTATTTGAATGAAACGACAAAAGGAGAGAACAATATCAGATCTTCTCTTAATGGCCAAAGGGGTATACGAGAAGACAGCTTATTTGACAGCTTAACGGAAGAAGTCTCGGTCTCCCATGGACATTTGCAACATAAAGGGGTGTTGGGAATGCGTTGCTGGTCTTGATTATGGGGGAGCAAGCTGAAGAAGTAAAGTTTGAAAGACCCTATTTTGCTGTTTAGGAAAACCTCGGGCGGAGGATCCTGCACATACATGAAAAAAATGTCCGCGACGCACTTACAGTTCTTCAACTGAGTACATAAAAGTGATGTGGGCGAAGATGGCATTGTGTCTAACAATGCCTCGGAACATTTCCCATTGTGACAGACGATAGACCTCATGAGGGAGCTCAAATTTCTTCGGAGGCTTAAAAACCCTAGATCGTCTCTGTTCGTCGACAGTACTAAATGCCCAAAGTTGTATGAAGTCAGATGAAACAAGTTAGCACTGTGGGACACCGGACCAGAGGGCATTCCATGAGATAGAACCTGAACCTGGGATAGAACCTGAGCATTCAATAATAAAAGCAAGTGTCACGGTTTGAAGTACTGACTCGTTCTACTGTGCCCTCGTTTTTTAGAGGTTAGTTCGGCCTTAACCACCAAATGCCACTTGAATTGAAAGTCGTTCGCTCTGTCAAACCCAAAGATCTCAATATTTTAGTTGACCCTGATTGGTGAATCTTAAGGGAATAGCCAGGAATGTCGGAGTCATAAGAAATGGGGTCCTTTTAGTGGAAAACCATTAAAGACTTGTCTCTTTTAGTGATTAAACTGAATCAGATTAGTTTTAGTTCTTCGGAGACATGCTCCAGGAAGTTTAATTTTAACACAAGTCTCTTTGTTTGGTTTTTTGTATTTGCTTTTCCCGAGTAGAAAGTGTCACCATTACTGTTATCTGCCTAATACCGAATGTTGCTGGTCCGCAGCATTTCGTTAATATGCAGAATGAATAGTTTTGATAATAACACTGAGCTTTGAGCCAAGCCAGCTTCGACAGGCATGGGTTGCGAGCATGAACCGTCAACAACAACCTGTATGTTCGATCTACGAAGGAAGTTGCTACGAATTTTAATAATTCCTCAGGTAATCCATATGATGATGGCTTCGATGGAAACCCGTGATATAGGACCCGATTAGAAGCCATTGCGATATTAAAGCTGATCACCATGGCCTTTCCATTGCTCTCATTGACTTTAGCCAATTGAAACATGAGGTATCACAGAAGAGCCCGATTCTCCGCCAAGGTCGAAAACTATAATTACTATGACTAATAAGCCCGTTACCTTCTGCATACTTCTGCTGTGACCCTTCTTGGGGATAGAGTGGACAGTTACTTTCCACAAAGACGGAGCTTTACGAGTAGCTTAAGAAAGCGAGAATACAAAAATTGTTTTGCACTTGGTATAGCGAGACACCAAAAGGAACGAAATCTCGAGGGAATATCTAATAGTTCTATACAAATTAAGTCGTTTTAGCAAATATTCTTACAAGACCTAGAAGTGGCGTTGTAACCCGTTTTTCAATTCGGATGTATTCGGATTCTTTGCAGCTACTGCCTCATCCTATGTTCATATTTTCAGATATTTCGAACCCGAGTGTCTTGCTCATTAGTAACCGAATTTAATTTTCGACTTGCCCCCGCCGCAAATAACAGAACTGGAAATGAAACATTAATTTGTCTGCAGAATAGTACCCAATACAACATTCGCGTGAATCAAAGCATCATCCAAAGAAAGTTACAGCTGCCTCCAGGAGGTAGAATAACAAATATCCCCGTTGTCGTAAAAGCCAACCTCAGTTCTCGGTAAAAATAAGTGCTCAAGTCTGTTACCGGGGTAGTGCAGATACGGTGTAACGCCCGGAAAGGATATTTGTGTCTCGGTCAGAAATAACAAAGCCGACATAGCCGTCTTCAGATGGTGATGAACGCCATTAAGGTGGAAGGATATACGCCTTTTGTTGCAAAAGTCCACTGTAAACGTGGAAAGACGTTCCGCTGTAAAAGGTTTTTTTTAAACGACCACATTTATTGCTTTTGTATAGGGCGAAGGAAATAATGGAAAGATCCATCTTGTTAAAAAGTATTATCTTTGGTCTGAACTGAGAGTATAGTTTAGTGTGTCGTTGGCATAGAGCAACAGTGGAGTCTTTCGCCGGGTCTCCCCGTACTCCATGCCAATGAAACACGCTCGACACCTCAAAACGAACTTAGGCTGATGGAGGACAGAAACGCACACAGACATATCCCGGGAGAGGAAAGGGTGGGAAAAGGAAAGAGCAAGCTGCTCTCTCACTCGTCGGACGAAACGCAGCCATTAAAGACTACTTCACTCCGATCTGCTGTGAAAGAGTAGTACTTGCATATTCAAGCTGTAGGCTGTAGTTGTATGACCACAACTAAGCTCTTCTGCCTAAAAAGATCTTGTCTGTATATTTGCATATCATTAATTCTGAGAAAAGTAATGAGATGGACCTATTAAAGAAATGCTATAATCTTATTTAGCAAGTCATTTGATTATATCAATTTATATATTTTTGTTTTTGGTAGTCGTAATAATGCACAAATAGTATAAACTTTATTTCGTTAGCCGCAGCTCGTTCCAATCAGCTCTGTTCCTTTACTTTATTGATATCCATTAAGTATTTTGACCCGTCTCTTAATAAATGAATCCCACGACGTTCGCATTACATTTTTACTAAAATACTTGTGTGTAACAAAACTGTGTTTTGTCAATTGTAGATATCTCAACAGTACGTCAAGACAAAGACATTTCAATTCAATGAAAGTTATCTGCAGTTTCCACCATAAAGAACTTTGGCAAAGAAGTTGTGAAAGTTTTGAAGTGGGTCAAAGGGATTCTGTGCCAAGGGGTTAGGAGGGTATAACGTTCTGGACAGTCGCCAGTTGACACCATGTTTATTATTTACACCATCGGTCTTACCACACCACGGTACATGCTGTTCGCTTGTTCTGAATGAAGAAGGACGAAGTGAATGAAAACTTAAACAGCACCAATTTCACATCAAAAAGAAATGGCATGTACATGTTTTAGTATAAAGCATAGCTTCGAAAGAAGTAGTTTAATTACCAAGTCAGGTTTTTAGCCTTTTTTTGTATTGAACCATATGACTGGAATAGATCTATAAATAGAACAATTCTTAAGTTCGTGTATTAAACTAAATAAATTAGTGTGACATCACAATCACATTAAAGAATCAACATTAATGTATTTTTGTGATTTTTCATAAAAATATTTCATGATAAAATTACATACCAGCTTACAACGATAAGATAAAGTGGAAATTAGTTTAACATTGATAGATTTTATTAATAACTATAAAAGGTCGTGCAGGTCAATAGTTCTGTTGTTTTTGATATTAACTACGTGAACAAACTAATGTACAAACGAACAGGTTACTTGTAGGTCTGCGGACTGCATCTGAATGAATCATTCGTCAGTCTTAATAATACCGATTGTCCAGTGTCGTCTCAGTGGATATTAACAACTGGCTTTCCCATGACGACGTCGCGGAAACCTCTCATAGCTAACAGACTTCCGACTTCAACAAATGACGTGTCTTAATGACGAATGTTTATTTAACAGTATAAATCGTTTGTTGATTAACTCATTCTAAACATCCTATTTGTATTACAGCAAAATATTACGATCTTGACACGCATAGTAATTGAGTATATAACCGTTAAGAAAATATATATTGATTTTTAATCATATAATATTATGTATTAATGTTATGTCTCCGTCATTAAAGTTATCTCGAATATTATTAAAATAAAGACATTACATTGCACATATATACATATTAGAAGGAGCGTTTTAATTAAAATGTATGACTTATTCAATGGAATCTTTATGTAATATCATTATTATTGTGCTAAATATTTTTATTACACTTTTTTACTACTGTTTTTACTACAAATGTATTTCATGTATTCTTATGAATGTTTTATTTACTTTATGTAATTTAGACAGAGTTTTGTCCGTTAGTGTCATAGCGTATGTTAATCGTTTACTAAAACACAACTTTGCAATAGCAAAATGTCAGCAATGGGTTACACATTATAAGTTAAGATGAGCTTTTTATTTATAAATTCGACTTTACCATATCTACGATTTCTAAAAGCCGTGATTAGAAAAACATTAATGAGATGATTTACAATATATAAATAGCGGTTCAATAATATTACCATTAACTGAAAGAAATACAATGTTCTGTTTAAATATACTTAAATAATCAGATACATATTCAACATTTCTAGCAGAAGTAAGTTATAATTAGAGAAGTTTCTTCATCAGCGGGTGGTATCTCACTTTTATCATCTGGTAGGTAGTGTCATAAGTCCGCGTCTCAAACAGACCCGAAGACTTTTCACAGGTTAAATTTTGTATATCTACGTAGGAGATGTATAAGAATGTGTCCCAATATCTATATGACAAGTCAAAAGTTTCAACGATACCTGCCTGGCACATCAACCCCGCTTAAAGCATTCTGTATTATATTATAAGTGTATCAAAATACTTGGGAATTCGATAATGTCGCAACTAACTAATGTTCTGTCCTATTTCTTTCGTGATTCATAATTATTGGTGTTACATAACCTGATTCGGTTGTCATATTGTTTTAATGATCGCCTGGCAATGTGTTTGTGTGTGTGCTTGTGTATTGTGGTGTTCCTAGTGTCAAGACACCTATCGTAAATGTTGACGACTCAACACAAAGGCTGTGAGAACGGCGAGAGGCAGGAAGGTCAAATTGATATACAACAATCGACTTACCCAACAATATGACGGTTATGTTACTGTCCGAACTTATTTATCACCTAGACAGAGGTGTTATATACATAGTTAGAATGAAGTATATGGAGGTGGATGTGTGCTGGTGGCGGTGGTCCGACACGTCACACGACGAACGAGAAACGAACACGAGGTGATAGGTGGTCGGTGGTAGAAGATACCGACCGGCCACGTCATATGAACTGAGACGCCGTACCCGGGACGAAATATACCTTGAAACGATGTCTATAAGGACTTCCCCCGAAGGCGCCGACCACACCATAATACACTACACAGCACAGGGTGTCTTATGCAGCACCATCACTAGGATAAGGGTACACACACGCTCACCGATGATAACGAGTCCAAACAACAAAAAAAAAGCGAGGGTCCTAAGAAGGTCGAATGTGGTATTTTTTTAAGTAGAGCTGGCAACGTCGCGTCGTTCGTGGCCGGATGGACGCGCGTTCGGTCCGCGCGCCGCTCATTGGCCAAGTGAAGCGGCGGCCATCGCTGCCAGACTCGCGCTCGCCCAATGGAGTTGCGTCCCGCTCGCCCCGCCCACTTCCTGTTAACGAGTCGGCGGGAGAACGCGCCAGTATACACACGGACCTGCTACAACACGGACGCTCGCTCACTCACGCACACACACATTCCGTACACATACCCTATACAGCCGCAGTGAAAATGATGCAGAGGCGACGAAACAAACACCCAACCTACAGATATGACTAGCAAACTATCGCCACGTCAATATGAGGCGACAATAGGACGTTTAGAAACTCATTAACGATCTGAGATATATTAACAACAATAAATACAAATTGGATTAATTAAAAAAACTAATGTCAATACCAGCCCAAGGTTTAAATATAAGACGAAATTGACATAACTTGATGAAATTGAGGTTGCATTGTAATAATTAGATTAAATGAAAATATATTGTAAACTTAAACTGTAATGAGCACCATACACACTTATAATACAATCACGACAAAATTAATTGGTACTCTTACGTTATAGCCTTCTTAAAATATAAATAATATATTCTTTAAACTCTCTCCCAAATTTATCTATTTGATACATTCATACAAAAAGCTGAATAAAACACACTGGTATATTAAAACAAGCCGTTTTCAGTATGTGTAATATCGTTCATTATAACATCTTGTAATGGAACAAAAATAAGCCACGGAAACAGTACACAGTGTGGTCAAGTGGAAAATTGTAGGGATAGTTGTTATGAGAAAGTAAATTGATACAGACATGAAATGCAATAGAATACCCGTTAAAGCTTTTTGTAAGACGCAAAATAAAAACACAGGCTTATCTCGTATATACAAATATTACTTTTAGATTCACGAAATCTAAAACGGCTAGAAAAAAATTCAATATTCGCTTGGTTATTATATTTTCTCGTTTTGTTATAACTCTAAAAAAGCATATTAAAATGAAAACGAATAACTGAAATACTGTTGAAAAAGTAATATCTATGATATCCGCTTACAGGGGCGATGCAGCGCCCGTGTTTTAAATAAGACCAAAACTAAAAATAGTTCCTAACTTGTATTTTATATGAATTTGAATATGAAAATAGTTAGCAGAAGTCGACTCATGGTGGAATATATAAAGTTTTAATGAAAATATTTCAACTGTTAAATATTTTGGCGAGAGGACCTCAAACAACTTATGTCCATCTCCAAATGTTTTTCTATCGTAATGCCTGGGGTATCACAAGAATTTGTCCAAAGCTGCGTTCATTAAAGCGTATTACGTATAACGTATATTTAATAACAACCTTTCTAAGTGACGGACAGTAACTTAATGTTAATATGGAATATCTTAAAGGGCGAGTGTTTTACAAACACACGTCCAGTTTTACAGATACTAGCGGAGACGTTAATCCAGTACCCTTTTACCCTTTTAGGTAACAACCAACATAAAGAAACATCTAGACTGACAATGAACCAGCTGATTCGCTTTATCCGGGCTCAAGGTCCCCTAGGCCGAGGGCGGTTCTCTTCCTGCCTCCCTGCACTCTCCCTCACCCCTCTGCCCTCGCCCCTCGGAACCGCACAGCTCCACCTCGACCGGGAGGGTTCCGGCCCGGCCGGGCGAGCGAAAATTCGATATCGGATTAAGTGATATGAAATGCGTACATTTTATGTTACACACGTACCTACACGCGTAGAGGCAGGCTTTAGTTATACAAACCGCATACAACCAGTTATCTAATGGAAATACGTCTTTTTGTATTTACTTTTTAAAATTCAGAATGAAAAAATAAAATTCCTACGGCCCGTACATTTTTCGATGAAGCCAACATAAACCGTCCGTTTGAATGGTTCATCGCATTATTTACTTTAAATAGCAGTGAATAGATGGTCTGTTTTTGATGCGAATAGTAAAACAGGAGCACCGTTACTCTCCAGGCGGCAGTAGACGGTAGGCAGTAGACAGCCGCTATCCGCATTGGCGCATTGGCCCGAATAAAAAGAGTCGCTTCAGAGTAATAAGTGCCAGGGAACTGAGCCAGCTATTTACATGGCCCCAGTAATTAAAATATTATAATGGTACTGACATAACATACGTTACAAACAATACATATATAACGATTACGTTACTTTATATAATTGAATTGTTCTAGAACAAACCAATCACTAGTGCGTTCTGGGACAAGGTCGTCGCTGGTGAGCGGCGGACTCCCGGGGTCTACGTAGGATTTGAATTATAACAGAACACGGGGAGACGTGGGCGGCGTGAGCGACGTGGGCGACATGAGCGACGTTTTCGACGTGAGCGACGTTACATATGCATTCGTAACACTTATTAAGTTTTTGAACGAATGTTTTTGCTCGGCTTTTTTTCAACGTCATATAATATTCAAAATTACAAAGAAACGAATCCATTTAACCATATAAAAACGTTATAAAGAGAATATGCTTCAAAAACCATACAATGCAAGTAACCTAATATTAACCGCTGCCGAACAAAGTTTTGAAATATTAAAATGGCGCCATTAAAAACATACCACACTTTTAGTACATGAGAGGCATCTTCAAAACGTTTCTTGTAAATCTTTTGGCCGCGATTCCGCTGTTTTATTCCATTAACAATAGCTATTCTACAAATATACTAAGATATCTTCTCAAAACGACTTTCTTTTCGTTTGATAACAGCTCGAGCCGTTGATAAAATTACGTTCCCCGCGTTGCCACTCTAATTTACTATACAAACGTTACATTCCATTGTGATTCGTATTCCGTCTGTAATAAGGTCGACCCTAGCCTAAAGCAAGGATAGCCTGAGCCGGTAAGATCGGAGCGAGGTTGCCGCTCGGTCGTACGCCATTTGCAAGTCGGATGGGTCGCGCGTTACGCCACACTGTCTCAAAATAAAAACAATGCTTCGGTTTTGTATCGCTTATAAAATACGAAACAAAAATAAACATTAATTATAATAAACATAGCGCTGAATACGTCAGGACGGAATGTGGTGCAGTGAAGACGGACTAACGATGTTAATACTATCAATGTTATAATAAGTCGAGATCTCTATTACAATGTCGCCCGACATTCAAACGGTGCGGCTTGGAGTTATAAGATATGTTTTAATATGTGAATATGTCTCCTTTGATCGTGAGACTGTCTGTCTGTCTAGCTGGCAGTTACTTACACCGAGACATGTAATAAATATTAATAGCCCAGCTATTCGGTGGAACGAATACCTCCCGGTATGTTTTATGTGCGAGTTAGTACTACAAATTGAAAGCCTTCGGTTTTGGCATCCGATTCATAGAAGTTTTGTAATGGCTGGCGCGATGTCTCCCTCGCTAGTATTTGGCATTAACCAAAAAAATATAAATATGTGCAGACGGGCTGTTAGAACTGTTAGGTATGTCTAAATATTGAAGGAGTCATTCGTCGAAATGAGTGTGTGAGATCGGTGAGTCAGTGAGTCAGTGAGCGAGGAGCACGTCCAGCATCCCGTGGCCGGTGTTTAACCAACTCAAATTACGTCTCGCTACAACGGACGCGCCGGATGGATCGACTTTCAAGAAGCCAATCGACTTTCCCACTTAGATATTTGTAATTTGTTAATGACACTCCATTAAATCTGCTCGCTAGTGTCTTGATATGTGTTTTGGATTGTTTACGATGTTTTTATATGAGTTACTACATACACATTAACCGATTGTTACATTACATATTACATTTACATATTACATTACAAATGTTACTCAAACAAGCACTGATCTATATTGTTTTAATATCCATGTCACAGACGGACTGCAGACTGTCCTGCGGGGACTTGTATTCCACTCCACATTATGATCTCTCCATCATCACATTCTTTCAACATGATCCGCTGATTCGTGGAAATTTGTATCACGAAGACCAAATTAAAGTTCTTTTCTTGTTATATTTTTAATATTAGAGGTTACTTCGTGCGTTTTTTACTTATTTTCGAAATTAAAAGTGGATATATGATTGGTTCAGTCATATTAAGAATTCGATATTAAATTACAGTTACATTTGAATCATTCAATATATATATATAGGCGAACAAGTTTGTTGTGAGTTTTCATTAAACACGACAGTTATATACAAGCGATGTTTATTGTGTTTGATGTATTATATAGCGTATTATATCAGTACATTATAACTTGATGTTATATGAACACCATATTAAAATAATCGCTTACTAAAATAACAACACATAAAAAACAAACATTCCTTGTAAGGTCAACAACATGACAGACATACGCATCCAGCAACTATAAAGCAGGTACATGTATATAAGAATTCTTGACTTGTAATCTATATGGCATAAGAATTAAGGTAATTTATGAAGACCGTCCAGAAACAGACGTCCCGGAGGAAGGAAAGGGAATTCCACCAGGAAATCAACGGACGCCCAGCAACGTAATAACAATTCAAATGACTGGATCACATAATACATATATCTATATATAAGATGTACGTCTATATGGCACAGTATTAAAAATGTTCGCATCGTTATATTGACATTTCGCACAGCTTTCATGTTCGCATTACTCTCGCAAGTCGCGACAAACGAGGATACTTTGTTAGAAACAAAAGAAAATTGTATGTTGATGTGATCAATATCAAATAGAGCACTGATAGCATTTATATTTATCATAAGATTCATGCAGTGTAAAGACGCGGAAGATCCTAATGGTAATACATTTTCTTTTGTCGTTCGCGGGTATTGTTGTCACATATTGACATTCGCCTTAGCAGAAATAGAACAATGGTCACATGAAAAGTCACAAGAACTATCGACATACTGGTTTCACGTGCAAAGAGACCCTTAAAACTATTATGTTATACGTTCATATTGAGTGTTGGACTCGCTCTACGTTATGAGATATATAACTATTCCTAAATAATATATTTTTACAGTGAATGGAATGTGATTTCGGGACTTGTCCGACGAGCTCGGTGTAAAGCGACTAGTAACGTCCATACTACAGGACTGTTCTGTTTGATGGATGTATGTATGTATGTATGAGTGAATGATGTAACATTTAAAATATCTGTTATTACTCAAATGATAACCATCCACGAGTTTTCTTGGGTTATTAATTGTATGAATGGTATTGTTTGAGGTCGAAGCGGCAACGCGGCGCCCGCACGGAGCGGCAACGTGGCGCCTCAGTATCCGTCCGCAGTCCGCCCGCACGGAGCGGCAACACCGCACACTGATTCAGCACAACGCATTCACTAGCCTCTCCTCGATACAGGATTTACCTCTCACACACACGCACACACGCATGTACACACACTCACATACATACATACATGTATACCTATCTGGCTAGCCGTGCTATGTTGAGTTATGCTCTAGAAAATTATCTCTATTTGTTCAACCAGAATGTCCGTATGTCAGAGCTGAGAGAATAATAACTATATAAATTAAAAACTGCCTTGTTATAATAAAATAATATAATATAAGTATTATGTACTATTAACATTGTTATTGAGTGAAGCTATGTTGTAAAATTCCCTCCCTTAATACAGTTATTCCGTTTTCACTGATTCGAGAGATGATAATAAATAGTTTTTAGTATAGGATTGTTGACACACTTAAGTAGTTTTGTATCAGTGGATTCGAACCCGCGACATCCGGCATGATATGCTAGCTTAATGTGTAATTGGCAGAGCATCGGGGACGATACACGACACATCCCGGATAGGAGGAGGTTACTGTCCACGAAGAACGGTGGGCAGTGGACACGGGTCAGAGGCAACTTCGTCCTAACATATATTTATATTGTATGATTAATATATAAAAAACTGATACAAACTTTTACCATTATTTCATATATTTTGTTTAGAGGCTGGTGTGCCGCCAAACTTTTGTTAAACGGTACATATATAACTGCCGTGTATAATCACGTTATATGAAGAACGTCACTCAATTTTATTTCATAAAACATAATACATTTAATTATATATCCCAACTTTGTTTTTCTCTTTCGAAAATGTTCCACTTTTCTTTTCTTTAACAAAGTAACATTTGTTGTGATTCACTTTGGCGTATTATTTTTTATAACAAAAAACACTTTATAAGTCATCAGATACTTGCCTAACCTTAATTTCTTAGTTTAACAAGTCTAAAATGATTTATATTTATGTATATATGTGTGTGAAATAAAATATTTATCAATTCATTTCGAGCCTCTTGTAATACTATATTAAATATTTTTACACATTTGTTCGGATATCTGTCTGTGATCTGATTAATGACGAAACTGATGATGTGATCGCATTGGAACTCTCACCGGAAGGTGCTAGCTCATGGCATGACGAAAATTTATTTAAATTGAATTTCCATAAAAACAATGTAATGTACAGTATATATATCAGCCGGGGCAGTTCAGATAGTATGTAATGTGAGTGATGTTAGTACAAGTGGACTGTTTAATTGAGGAACATTTATATTCCGCAGCGGGCCGGGCACGTGGGACTAGTGGCTGGGTCACCTGCTTAGATCGCCCTTCGGACTCTATTATCCCTTGTTATAACCAACGCCATATCCTCCACTATCTTATATATATATATATATGTTATAATATTGGAACTTTTCTGTAATCCTTATACCGTTTTAATTATCTCCCTCTTGATCATAAAGGAAGAACCGAGGCGACGAAGAATATTAATATTTTTTAATTACTCTAAGCTCCGTCTATTCGTAATTAAAAATCCTCTCTTTGTACGTACTTGTATGGAATGTAACATAAATTTATATATATTTGAAGTAAGCCACCAAACTCGCTCAAATCCTCGGGGATGGAGCACTAATGTGAATTCTGCTGAACGCCATGTTAAAGAACAAGCGGACGCTACGCTCTATTCTAATTCTGGCCGAAATCCAAGCTACGATGATACAATGAAGACCAAAGAAATTAAAATTGTGCATTAAAACGACGGAAAGCAACGTTTGAAAACAATATATATATATTACTACCAAAACCGAAGCTACAAGTGAAATCAGTCAAATGAAACGTACATTTAAGCTTTATATAAAGAGTAATTTTTCGAGTCTATAATTTTATAGAGAAATTCGTGTTCACGCTAAAACATCAACCTCGTTTGATATAATGTGTTTCGCGACTGCACATTTAAGTTTTTATTATTTTGTCTTAAAATTTCAGTAGCAATGGAATGTACGTTGAAACCTAAAGTCCTCGTCAAAAACTTGATGAAGAGTTGATCCATGAAACAAATAATTAAAAATTTTCGCAATAACCGCAAAACCTTGTGCGATAAAAATTACATGTGATGACCGCATTACATAATATTATTATTAGTATTCTGTTTAATGTGATGTAGGCAATGAGATTTCACACTCCCAGCCGACCCACCAGCTATCAGCCATCACCCTCCAGCCCCCACGGGAAGGTAGCGATCCCTAAACATCAATGTTGTGTCATATACCGGCTGCACGGCGTACCTTCTGATATGAGGATGTCGGTCATTGTACGGGTGCATTGTTCAAATTTGCATATTATACTACACACATTACGAGCACAATGGAAATTACAACCACGACGTCTGTCACTAGAGTCTATTTTGTATTCAGTCCGATATGTGATTAACGTATAACTTGCGACTACGTAGCGGTTTACACTTTATCACCTATGTAAGAAGGTCGATATTAGCCAACGCTGTACGTATTCAGGGGAGCGTGAAGATGCAGATCTGACGGTACAATGCACCGGATGTGCGTCACAACTGCCGCTTAAAAAAACCTGGTGACGGCAGAATAGAGATAACGAGCGAGAGTGTAACAAACAAACAGACTCTCCGACTATAACACACCAATATATAATTATAAGTATTTACCAGATATTCTTATTAACGTGAATTCTAGTTGAATGTAATGTTTTACAATAACTTGATACCGTTATAATCCTGTAACAAAACGTATTGTGTGCGTTGTGCATTGTTTATATAGGAGAAAGTGGCGGCTGGTGGTGGTGGTGGTGATGGTGGTAGTACTGTGACCATCCATTGTACTCGACCCGCAGGTGTTTGTCATAGACACAATACACTAACATCCTGTATGTATGTATGTGTGTGTAAATGTATCCATTGTCGGTTATATCTCTCAATCTCACCGGCGGTCGAATGTTCGGGTTTTGGCCACGATTGCCCGAAATATAAGCTTAATGTTCTTGAGAAATACAACGATAGTTGTAAGAGACACAACACAGGGCTGGCCAAGTGGATGTAGCACTTAAATTAACTAACAAACACAAAAATAAACCATATACATACTTATATATTTGTGTAGGTGTGTGTGTTCTCCAAGTAAAGTATGTATTAAGTATAAAGGGATGTGGAATGTTTCTTTCTTTATTACTTTTGTAGGAAAACCTTAATTTTTTTATCCCTGACCAAGTCACTCATCGTAATTGTCATATTTGGGTTAGATACTATTTAGACACGTTTAAATCAAGCCAGTCGTTCGTAGAACTTAGATTTTTAAATGTATACGTTAAATACAATAACATAAGGTACAAATTAAACCTTCGGGTTCACTATAATGATTATTATAATAATTTGAATGCAAATAATGCAGTAAATTAAATATACATAATGAAAGCATTCACCTAGGATCCAGTGTCAATAAGTTATCCTGAGTTTAATTACAAATATTGAAATATCCCTTTGATATAATGAAACGGGCCTCAATAGAATGTAGTTCGAAATTACAAGGAATGAGAAGATTCATCTCATCTTGTATTTAATTAAACGAGATCCAGGAAGCTATTATCATTATGTTTAACATATTTCTCATAACATTAGATATAAATAAATATTACACGAACAAACACGATTGTTGTAAAGTTATGGCACAGTAAATCATTAACCTACATACTCCCACTTACACAAACACACACACAACTAATAAACTACTATTGTTTGCAAATCAAACATTTTATATTTATTCTATGTACAATAGTAGAAAAATTTATTGTGTCATTTATGACGTTGAAGTAATTTATTAATATCAAAAACCAGAGTTAGACACGAGAAACAAAATTCGAGCCAAAGACTTTTAAAGGCTATCTTATTTGAATATTGATTCTTTCAAATATAAATACATCGTAATTACTGTTTTTCTGATGGTGAACAAAAGAATATGTTAGTCTAAAACATCACTAAGTATTATACCTTTTAAGGTATTCATATGTTTGCGTCTCCAAGTTTCATTATTAATATGACGTTTGCACATAAATAATAACGGTTATTTTTTATTCTTTAACCTTTTTTAAAAATAATTAACAGAAAACGGAAGTGTGGTGGTAATTATATAAAAACTGTATAAAATGGAACTTAAATTTAGCAAAAGACACTTAATTTAAAAAGTAAAAAAAAAAATGCGCGAACCGGCCCCCGTTCGCTGTTGCCGATTGTAAGTGGGTCGAGACGGCAACGTCGCGTAGCGGTACCGGCTGGGTGAGGAGCGGCAACCTCGCTCGGTCTCACCCACCTACATACATAGTTATGTACCCGGCCGCTCCGATTTCGACCCAACACGTAGTTACAGCTGATACTTGACGCTCACAAAGAAAGCTAAAACTCAGCTCTTTCGGTATGGAACCAGATCGTACGCTGAACTCATCATTTCACTTTAATTATGGACCGATCGACTGAATAACACACTTAACGTTTTGTAACCGTCATCTTGGATTGTGTTCTACAAAATATGCCTTCCTCGCTAAAGATAGACATTTATTTTAGTAGGACCACCGGCTTTAGTCGAATACAATAAATATATAGAAAAAGACTATTTTTAAACGGAATTGAATTATGTTTGCTTTGTGATGGACGTTCAGTGGATTTGTCAGTTCTATTCTGTGTATTGTATGACGGTATCCTCACAAAAGTAATTTAGAACTAATGTGTTTATTGCTAATTGTAATTTTCACTAAACATATAGATTAATTGTGTCAGCTGTATACTAACGACCATTAATGTCTGGTATTATTTATGAAACAATGTTTTATTAAAGTCACTCCAGTATAATGTGTCGGGGTACGGCGGAACCTCCTCGTGACTCTCGTCCATCATTTCAAACACGTTTTTTTCTTTTTTATTTCGTCATAGTATTTGTGTGGCGCGATCATGACACAACCACCAAGCACATTCAACCTACAATTCGATAACCGCTAATAGAGATAAGTGTGTATTGTTCGCAGTACTCGCAACAACATTATTATTATAAGCTGTGTTGATTCATTTCTAAACGATTCTTCCAATGTCATTCTTAAATCAATGTCAAACAACAATAAGTGATTAAAAACGGTTACGGTATGCGTTTTAAAATGGCGCCGGTAGTACGTACGGCGGGAACGGTCAGGTACGGTGTATTTATATTGACAGTACTGCAGGTATTTTACCAATAGGCTTAATAACATTTTTTGTTGCGCCGTAGACTTATTATCTAACACGCACGTTTTACAAAAACATTGCAACACATAGTTAAGTCAACTCTCGCCAACAGACAGCTGTTATTATTTTATTGGGTCAGATTATTTTGGGAATTCGGTTGTTATTTGAATAGTTTGTACTAGATGGCAAAATTATATATAATTTTACCAGGTATTTTCCTAACAAGATATTGTAATAAAAATCATCAAAAATCATTGACATGTGAACGATCTGTATAAAGGTATAATTTATAATAAAATATATTTTTACTATTGTTTGGTATATTATAATGAGGTCCAAGGACGAAATGCTTCGGTACCTTACAAAGACTTATAATTGAATACAAAAAATATATATTTCAGAAGCTGGGTGGAGGCAGAGTTTTTTATATAAAGCGGTCTAGGCAATATTTCATATAAGTGTACATTATAACTTGTTTTTCATGTATTTTTATTAAGCATTCAAAGTATGTTTGGTGACAACGCATTAGAAATTATTTAATGTTTTTGTTTTCATACAAGTTCTCTGTATGGACTTTGGAATGAGCTGCCATTTTTGAATGTGTAATGAGTTTATGTATTTTTCTCATGTGGCTACTATTAACCGTCCGTAGCAGATATGTATTTCCTCAGTTGCATTTCGATAAAAAATATTACAAAAACTATCTCAAGCGGCGTTAAAAATACATACATTTAAATATTTCCGTAAAATAATATTTGTTTTGGTTTAATATTTTTAAAACTAGGACGTTCGCTTTAATATAAAATGTTTACGACGTATTTGTCTTCCTCAAAGAGATCGGTTAATGTAAAAAGCGTTTTCATTTTATATAAGAAATAAAAAGGTTTCAACGTAGCGGAGATATGTTTTACAGATGTAGTTTATTTCTCCCTCTTTAATGTTAATATTTAATAATATTATAAACCTTAGCCTTAACGGGTTAAAACTTTCAAAGGGTCCCATGTAAATATCAAACATAGCTCGCCAGTAACACACACTCCAATGCCCCGCGGACTGTTGGAGGTTTATTCATAATGGTTTTAAAATTATAACATATTCAACATAAAACCAAAATAAATTCGCGGGGCTATGAAATTAAAAAAACATACCAATCTGTATAGAGAAGATGGCTGGCTATTATCCAACACCTTCGTTCTGTTATGAAGATCTAAATCCCATGTCTGTGTCACTGTCTGAGAGTCGAGACATGGAGACATCGAGACACTTTTAGTGTTCGCATCCTGTACGGTGTACGGTGTACGACGTACGTTGTATGGTAAGCGAGACAGTTAAGTCGGCGGTGGTGGGCGACAAATAACATGACTAACTGATAAATTCTCATCTCGTCTTCCCATGAACGCGATTGCTGCAAAGGCGAAAACAAGCGAGTTAAACTCGAACATCTAGTTCCAATTAAGACTTATCGATATCGAGCATTGACATATTATCGACTAGTGATGTGTATGTATAGTGGTCCCGGCACTAGATTGTCTCGGCCACGGGTCTGAGTTGTTTTAAGACGTCGAAGTTCTGTTTGCGACTGTCGTCAGTTTGCGGGCGCGGCGCGGGGCGCGGGGCGGGGCGACAAACGGTCGCTCGCCGCCGCGGCAGTCGCACACAGACCCGCGCCGCGCCGCGACATCTGACTCAGGCTGTCTTGTCGCACAACAATACTATACTAAACTATACTATACTATACTATACTACACTACACTACACAGTGTTACCGACTTTTACATCATTGAGGTATGTGTGCGATATGTTACTTCTATTCATAACGGACATATAAAAGTAATTAAGGATATTTTATCACATTATTAGTACTTACTTATCGACAAGTTATTTATTTTTTTTTGGTTCCGATCAATATGTATCTTGTACTACAAAACAAATATACTGTTTCTATTCCACCTTTAAACTGATGCGACACAATACTTAATATTTGCTTAACGACTTCATTGTCTTCGTTTGTTTATTGAACAGAAAATGGCCATATCTGACTAGGATTCCAAGAGCAAATAATGTGACGTATGTTATATAAGAGTCTGTATCCAGGCGGAGAGCAGTTCCAGTATGATCAAAACGACCCTGTACCAGCTGAATCCTGTCCGCCTGATAGAGGAGATCAAGAAGCGGCCAGGCCTGTACCGGACGGACCAGCCGGCAGACAGGGAAGAGAAACTGCAGCTATGGAAGGAAGTCGGAGCTTCCATCTACGACGACTGGGACACATTCAATAAGGCAACGGCCTACGACAGAGGTACACAGACGCTGTCTCTGAACTCCCTGGACCCTCCCCTCGCGCTTAGCTTGATCCGTCTCATATCGTGACTAGAACTGGTTAAGTACCACGATTTGTAATGGTTCCGATGCTACACAAGATTCCGATGGTAAAATTTGTGAGAACTGTCTTAATTTGATTTAAGACTGAATTTATTTTTTGTACAAGTTTGACCTAATTGCATGCTTAACAGTCTTTTAAAAAAAAAAACTAAATTGTACGGAAGGTATATAGTTTTGTTAGTGATGTCGTATTTTAATGTATGTATGTATGTATATAATGTGTTCTGTGAACAGTTCTCCAGTTGCAGCGCAAGTGGCGCTCCCTCCGCGACGCTTACAACCGGGAGCTTCGAGCCCGGAGAGCAGCCCCGCGCGGGAACAGGCGCGTCTACATATATTTCAAACGAATGAGCTTCCTGGGAGGCTTCGACGGAGACGTTAGCAACGAGTCAGTATCGTGATGAGGATAATAACACAACAATCTGTTATAGCTGTTCACTGGCTTTATGTTCTGTTGTTGAACATAATAACATAATCGCCGAAGCGTATCATTAAGCGGACAGAGTTATGATGTAACGCAAATTAAATAGACAATTAGCAGACGTATCGATCACGTGTACTGTTGTCGGCGATGTGTGTCGTTGGAACTTTTAAAACTTACAATAATCACGACATTTATTATATGAGTAGGGAGGAAAAGTTAACACGACAAGACAGCTGGTAGATAAGGACTTATAATTAAAGTTACAGTGAGTAGGTGAAAATGACGGCCCAGAGATAAGACTGGTAAGAGGTTACACAGACAGAGAGTTATATAGCGAGAGAAACAGACAGGTTTAAAATGCTAATTGAAGGTTAGAGGAAAAATGCTGTTTACACATTAATGAGTGATTCATGTTCGGTCCAAACAATGAACACAGCGAATTGTAAATAATAATATTTTGACATTACAGCGAGGATCGCGACGGAAACCAAGTGATATTCAGCAACCAGCCGACGGAGGATCCGTTGTTTGGAGAAGTCAGCAAGAAGAGGAAGAGGAGGAAGAGAAGAAAGTGTAGCTCAGGCAGCGAGCACGAGCCCAAGGAGCTGGAGATGCAAGTGTTCCCGCTGGAGATGGCGGACGAGGGGGACAGTGACAAGTTGTTCCTACTGTCTTTCCTGACGGAGATGAAGCAGCTGCCGGCCAACATCAAGATGTGGGCGAGGGCGCAGATCGCCAACGTAATGCAGGAGGCCGTCAGCAGTCAGTACGGGAACACCACGCCCGGGGACAGGGTGCACGCCATCAAACCCAGGAGAGAGAGCTCCGACTGACTGAACTAACGACTACACTATGTTTTACCATTCCATTTTATATTTCTCAGATTTATTACTTTATAAAGTTTAGCAAATGTAAGTTCCAACATTATAGTTTTATAATTTATTTCAATAAATATGAATCTGTTATAAATTAATTTTATTTCAAGCAAACCTATAATATAGGACCTATGTAGACGGTTCCTGCACTGTATTGAAGTACTGTATAAATAAATAGCTTTTCTTTTCTGGAACTGCTAAACTTGGCCTGTAATGTCGTCTTCCGAGTCACATTCCAGTTTTGCGGTACAACTTTCCTTACTCGAACTACTTTAGCATATAGGATGCGTGATTAAAATTTATTTTTTTACAAAAATAAAAAGTGTACTATGTTGCTGCACGGTTGAGAAACTTGTATAGTTAAATGCAAATTTATAATTACAATTATAAATTATTTCTCATTAAATATATATACACTAGATACGAATTGATCTATAAAAATAATTCTTTTGACAAAGTACTTAAAGTCGGAAAATCTTTATTTATTAATTCTACTACACGTGTGTATAATGTATGTCACTGAACTGCAAAATGGCTGGACCGATTTGTATGATTTTATTAAACGCATTCCAGGAGCATCACAAATGGTTTAGAATTTCTAAAGTAGGTGACTTAAAACGAATAGGCTTACTATATGGATTGTTTTAAAAGAGTTTATATATTTCTTTCTGAGCAGAGCTCTGATATTAACGCGAACGGAGTCGCGAGCAAAAACCAGTACACATCCATGTATATGTAAAAATCTTCCCGCTACTTCACGGATGACGTCAGCATAACGCAATTGAATAAATGTTGATTTGTCATGAAAGACAATATTCCGATGTCGAACATTATCAAAATACCGCGCCGAACCAACGAGCCGTAATATATATACATATATATATATATATATATATATATGTATAACCATGACAATCTATCCCAACACGTTCTCAGACGCCCTTCAAACAACTTCAATCTCCCGCTTTACGAAAACCATTATTGGGATTCTTGATTCATTGCGGACTAAATAGAAATTTGTTTACATTTCAATAATACTAGGACGTTATTTGGTAGCCAATTACACGATAGTGGAACCTAAGAGTACAGTGTTAAGGAAACTTGGATGATGAATTTGAAGATTACTTTATAATTCAACATAGTTTATAAAGCAGCTGCGGCGACCGCAACTGTCGTTAGTCTGCGGTGAGCGACGTTGCCGCTCTGAGACACCTTCCAACTCGCATTTACCTTATCATATTGTAATAAGGTCTAGTTTTGTTTAACAACTTTCTAAGAAACAAATGACCACGCTACGCTGCTCGACTCCCGACTCCGTCTCTCAGTCCGGATCCTAGCGTATATTTGACATAATAAAATTATATCGTGGCGTTTTACAGTTCCACGCGGTATGAAAATGATGTTTCTTAGTATTTGTATATACAAATATATAGCTATAGAGTTGTGGGTCAGTGCGAAGACGGTGTGTTCTCATTAAAAGACTTAATTACTTATAATGTACATTGTAGTAAGTAGCAAATGATGAAGATAAGGGAAACGCTGAACCGGTCGATGGTGAGCTTCATGGCGTGTTAACAAAGGAATTAGAGAACATGCAGTGCATACAACAGGAAAGTTAAAAGACATCGCTTCAAAGCAACAGCTCAACACACACTTCAGCTATTTATATAAATCTTGAAGATATCCTGTACAGCATATTACAGCCGGGGCAGAGAGGTCACTGAGAATTCGTACATTCCTCGAGATACGGAACTTTACTTTGAGACTGCTACAAGGAGTGTTCTCCAACCATGAAGAATACTTGTGAAACAGAGTAATATTTAACTCTGCAACATACGTCTGAAAATCTGAACAGTCAGTGGTTCTTTGCTCAAAGGTTATATCATAACTAACTACTAACTATACACTTATATTAAGACCACCACCAACGAGAACAGACGTACGGTGACGAGGCTATGGACACGACACAATATTTTCTGACCAGAACAACAAAATTTTATATTTATAACTATATATTAGAAAGCCTGATCTACCTGTTTATAATCAAAGCTCAACAGAAGTTAGGTTTCTTTAACTTGCTCCAAACCCTTGATGATACCACGCCTATAGTTAATCAAAGTTGTCTATATACCACTGAGAGATCAACGATAGTATGTAAAGTGAATATTGATTGTATTTATAATATTAAAGTAACAAGTTTCATCTCACTTGGTACTTAGATTTTCCTCGTGACATTGCTTATGTACAACGGGAGGGACTGTTTTGAAATGCGTCTTTATTGTTAGCTCGACGCTACGTTCATCCGAGTATGTAAACTTTTATATCAATAATATAGTTTAGTGTGATTGTGTAACAAACAAACACACACAAAGTTTAACATCTAGCTATTATTATAATACTACTGTATAGTATGAACACTTATGATAAACTTTGTAAAGCTATCGTTGTATAGTGTTGTATAAAATATTGTTTTACCACGGCCATTTAATTATTCAAACTGAATAAAGCGGTTATTTTTTTATTCTGTGATACAATTTGCATATTGAATGCTCGCTTTTAAGAGAGACCGTGTTAAAAAAGCACAAGCCAACATAATTACAACGATTAACGAGCGCTCTGTGAACTCAGCCTCCCTGTCCAACACCACTAGCCAGCACCAGTGCCGGCACCGGCGCCTAGTGTTTCATTATAGCTTTTTTCTCACGACGTCCTTTGTGTAATATGGTCATTTAAATTAGAATACTATTTAATAGCATCTCCGTAAGAATAACTTCGCCGCCATTTTGGCTCCGGCCTCGTATCGCTGTGCCGTTTGCCGTTTGCCGTGTTCCGTGAGCTGCGAGCCGTGAGCCACAACAAGAACATTATCTACATGTAGTCAGAGGTATCCAGCCACTAGCCAGCAAGGAGCTCGATGCTCATAGACAGCAACAAGTCATAACAACATAATTGTACAGTCACTCGGTCTGGAACAGCGGCAACGTCGCGGGGAAAGTGTCCCAGGGCGGCAACCTCGCACGGTCGATAACGGCCTCGCGCGGGCCAGGGGCCGGGGGAAGAGGAACGGAGCGCGGGGGCCACGCTGAGTTAGAGACAGATAGAACGATAGAGAGCCGCTGTGTGTGAGGGACGCAGGGTGAAGAGGATTACGGGGTGTGTGGAGGTACAGGGGGTGTCGGAGAGTGCAGGGGGTGCCGGTGGAGGAAGCCAGCGGTCCGCGGGGACCGTATAGCTGACCCTTCCGATTACGTTAGGTTGAGTCATGTATGTATGTATTCAATGCTACACACACACGCACACACACATGTGTAATATCAAAACACGTGTCTTTTGTTTATTGTGGCCGTAATGCGACTCAACCTACATATCTCAAATATAAAAGTCATATTCGATAGTAAAACGGTAATGTCGTATATGTATTTATAATTCAATGGTAATGATACCATTCACATTTATATTATAAAACGCGCAATTTAATATTCTATCTATAAATGATGCAATGCAGATTTCACCGATTTTATTATCTATCTAAGTATATGAATACAGTATAATTGCGAATATAATTCCATATAACTCAACATTAGTAAAAAAAATATATTTATACAAAACGAGTATTAGAACAAAAAAATATTAAGTTAAATTATGACCTAGTTAATTTAAATGCCAAAGTAATTACGTTTCTTAGAATTTTTTGTTTTATTAAGGGGCCTTTGAAAATAATAGCTGTGTAATTCTACTTAATATGAGTACTTTATTAATTCATTAGGTATATAGTGTAACACTTATAGAAATATTTTATTAAAAAAAATTGAATTCTCTTTCTTGTGTTTAAATGGTGTCGCTGTAAAGGCCTTAGTAATTCATGTTCTGATGGCAACAACGATGGTATCTCGAGAATATAAAGTATTAAAAAACGTATGAAATTCTTGGAATATTAATAATATTAAAATTGTTTTGCCGAAACGATGATAAAGTACTTATCGTTTTATATATCTTAACATAGAATCTGTTTTTATCAATATTTCAGCATGTACATGAACCCTGGAGGCGTAAGGTTGTATAGAAGAGATAATAACACAATATATTATAGAGGTAATTATAGTATAGAAAGTCCTCATCAATTCCGCTTAGACTTGGATAACCTTCAGTGACCTGGAGACTGAGCTGACACGCTTCCGTAAACTAGGATATAGGTGAATATATATATATATATATATATAAAGGAGTGCTATCCAA